>BMAU01001162.1:0-106817 GCA_019973935.1 Trichonephila clavipes
AAGGAAGACACTTAAAT
This sequence comes from Trichonephila clavipes, assembly GCA_019973935.1. Lineage (NCBI taxonomy): Eukaryota > Metazoa > Arthropoda > Arachnida > Araneae > Nephilidae > Trichonephila > Trichonephila clavipes. The sequence goes on from BMAU01001162.1 coordinate 18, forward strand.
ATAATTTGAATTTTTCATTTAGTGTACCATTGGTGGTGTGTAAATTTGGCTCATTGTTGGTAAAGTGATTTTGTATTTGTATAAAAAAAAATATTGTAATTTGTGAAATCTTGCATTTATATAATGATTTATGTAATTGTGTTTCTTGAGAATTATGAAGTGTTGAATGTGTAAAGTGTTCAGATGTAACAAATCTGAATGTTAATTTAGTAAGAATGCTTGCATGGTTAAACTAGTGCAATGTGGGGTGGTATGTTAGTTCTCTTAATGAACAGCGCCCTCTATAGCTGCTTGTAAAATAAACTTCAGTGTGTGTGTGACAATAACTCCGAGAGGTAGTGTACGGAGTACAGAAATTAAAAGAGATCACAGTGCACTACTAGTGTTGTTTATTGTGTTGAGACAAAACACTCTTAAAAGTAAGAGAAAGCTATGCTCAAAACTAAAACCAAAGCTAAAAAAATTCTCAAAAGACAGCCACCCACCACACAAAAATCAACAGAAGGATACAAATAGGTAATATTATTACGATGCTGTACCTACCTAATCAGTACACAACGAGCAGAGATCAGCTATAAACTAACCTTATTACCAGTTGCTAATACAAATAGTACCAAAATCATAAAGTAGATAAATGTTAAGGAAAAATGAAGTGCATTGCTAAGTAGACATAACCATCAACACCTCAAGGTCCCAAAAATCAATACAAACAAATATGTATTACATGATAGACATATTACATAAATAAAAATGATAATATAAAAATATAAGTAAAAAATAAACCTAAAAAACTAGAAGAGATACTAAAAAAAGAATAAAAAATATAAAAAAAATTAATGCACTAAAACCCTGAATAATACTAAAAAAGAATAATAAGTAAAACAAGTCTTGAATATTAAAGCAAAGAGTTAAAAAACATTGATATAGTAGAAAAGTAAAAGAGTATATACAATAGCCAAAATTAGAATCTGTTAAGAAATCATAATTAGGCTATAAGATTAATTGCTTACAATAATGAAAAAAAGCAGTAATTCATATATTTCTTCTATATTTAGGCGCAATGCAGCCAAGAATATAAAAGTAAATATAATCCAATATAAAAAATTCAATATATTAATATATATATATGCACACATATATATAAATATATATCTTCTATATATATAAAAATGTTGTGTTGGTTTGTGTATGCGCGCATAACTCAAAAGGTTCTGCATGGATTAATCTCAATTATTGACACAACGTTGCATTTGTCTGGTCAGGATCTTATGTACTTTTTATTTCGAAATTCTCTCTAAATTTTTTTAAATTTAATTTTTAAGTGATTTTTGGTGTTATGACGTCATACGCCGTCACGATTCGCTCTGAATGCGAAAATTTAAACTTTACGCTTAGATTTTTCCAAATTATTGTATAACTCTTCTATGATTATGTTTATGCGTTGTCATATTTATCTATTTTTTGTCCTTTGATACGTAATTGGGATTATTTTTCGAATAAATCTTTTTTTAAAAATTATTCTTTCGAGAACACAAATTTTGTTTGTAGGTTTGGCAACAGTTGGATAGCATTGTCGCGGGATGTTTACGACTTCGATTAAATTCTACATCGTGTTTCTTCTGTAATTTTAAGCTAAATTTATTTCTCTTTATTAAGCGAAAATGAAACTAATATAATGTACTCGATTCACCTGACGTCATATAGTCACATGTCATCGTCAAGCGCAGATATCAACAAATAGCCATGTGCTTCATTCGACTGAGTATTTAGCCGCCATTTTCGGATTTGCACATCTTCTATCGAGCAGCAAAATGGGATACTCCAGCGCATTAAATTGTCGTAACGCAAAAGGAAAGTCTGACTGTAGGTCAAAAACCTTTTTTTCGTTTCCGCTAAAGGAACCATGTTTATTAAAAAAGTGGTTGCAAAACTTGGGCAGAAAAAATTTCAAACCGACTAAGTATTCCTCAGTATGTTCCGAACATTTTGAAGAAGCATGCTTTTTGTACCAGACTTTCACTAACAGAAGGCAATTGAAACCGAATTAAGTGCACACAAAATTCTGTTTTTTCGAGCCACCATCTAATCAAATTTTGCAGAGAAGGAATAAATCTTCAATGTCACAGAAATTAAAAGATGTTCCAAAAGACATTTCGACTGAAATGTGATTACTTTTTAATTATTTCATTTTCAATATTTTTTGTTTTTATCAAATACGCCGACGATATTTCAAGTTTTAAAAAGAGTGATATATTTTCTGAGCATTTCGAATTCGAAGAATTTTAATTTTGCAAACGTAAAGAAATACACAGATTAGGGTACCACTTCTGTTATCTATTCTGGATGCTCTGTAACTGGTGAGTAAGTATGCAGTTGATCATTGTTTTTTTTGTGACATTTTAAGATTATTTTCAATAATAACTATGGAGAAGTTCTACTTTGTGAACAACAACATTGACCTGGAGCGCAACAATACTTCCGGTGTAATGTTCAGTATCTTTGCAAAAATACCTTGTAAACTTTTTTGTTTCATATTATTTAGAATATAATTAGATACACTGCATGTACTTATTTTTACATATAAAACTTTATTATAGATATAGTATTACATTTTTTTCCCTATTTAACTAAAGAAAAATAGCTATAAATATGTGAAAAGTACTTATTTTCATTTTGTTAATTTTTGGCTGGTTTAAGATTAATCAGTGTGTTTATTTTCTGAATTGCATGCACATATTTCACCTTAATAACTTTTTTATAGTGAAAAATATTGATAAATACATAGAAAATGCATTTAAGTATCTTCTTTATTCTTACTTTACTGTTGAATTAGTTAGTGTATTTAATTGCTGAGAGAACTGTCTCATCAACATCAAATCCAAATTCTTTCTTGTACTTAAAAAACTAATGTTTGAAAAATTTTCATTTCAATTTTGTTTAATTTTCTGCAAATAAAGATTAATTATGCTAATTAAGATTAGCAATAATTTTTAATAGTTATTTAATCAGTATTCTAAATCTATAATATGTTTTGTATTTTATAAATTATATCATGTTTAGAAAAATAACAATATATGCATATTAATATCTTAATTTATATGATTTGTAGATAATGTCGAGTGATTATAAGGAATTGGAAACAATATCAAAGGCTAGATATGATGAAAAATCAACATGCAATGGGAACAAACTTTACGATCCATTTGTTCAGAGAGACAACAAAACATGTATATAATGAAAAGCTATTGTTTCCAATCACTTTTGGAGACATTTATATGCCCTTTGTGGAAAAAGAATGTACTTATACCGGGGGGAATAGACTAAAAAAATTAAATTCATTCCTGAATATTGTAATTTAAATATGTATATAATTTTGTACAGTCAAAATTCCCTCACGAAGGGCTGATAAGAGAGGAAATCACTGCAAAGTAGCAAGTTTAGGTAGTGATTATGAGGAGAAGCACTGACTTAATAGTGTCAATGAACCTTCTCTCTTGTACTTTTAAAGAATATTAGTTGCATGTAATTAAATTCATTAGTTTTGTAATGCTGGCTTTAGTCATGGAATTCTGTCAATGACAGATTTTTTTATAAAAGATTTTTACAAACTGCTTAGAAAGTTTATATGTACATATAAATAGATTTCTAGACGTAAAATGAAATAAAACCATTTTTAAATTTTATTTGGTCATCTTCATAAATAAGACAAAGATAAATACACTGTTAATTACAATAAATTAAGGTTATATAATATTAATTTACGACCATTTTGAACAATACAATGACATTATTTGCATATATTGGAATAATATATTTTTTATTTCTAAGTATTTGATGTATAAAGTGATTATTTGTCAAGTCTGAATATCCACTTAACAGTGGACCTTCCATTTTTGTGGTGAGTAGTCTTCTGCAATCTTGACCATAGGAAAGTTAAAAAATTGCTTACTTGCCATTATTTTGAACTAATCAGTGTTTATTTACTATTTAAGCTACATATTTTTCTATTTGTAATTGTTTGAATTACATACTGTTTACTTGTAATTATTTGAATTACACACTGCTTATTTTCAGTGGTAGGATTACAAAAAGGTAGGATTTAGAAGCTCAAGTATCTCCCATAGAACCAAATTTTTTTTAATTTTTAGCACAAATATCACACCTAGATGTTTCCTCAACATTTTTTTAGAAATATAACTTCTCCCATGAAAGTAGTGTGTATACTCCACTGTTTATTTTCATTTATTTGAATTATACAATTCTTTGAATTGTACAAAGTTAATATGTGGTTACATCAAGCAGTGCTTATTGTAACAATTTAAATAGCATAGTGTAGATCTGCATAAAGTTTTTATTTGCAATTATTTGAATAGCACATTAATTCTTACTTTGTAGCTAAGATGTAGTTTGCATTATGATATCCCATTTCTATGTTGAAGTTCCTTTGTTTTGAAATATTCTAATTATATCAATGCTAATTATGTCAACCCATTGATATGTTTTTGGTAAAATTAAGGATTGGTATCTCTACACACATGCACACAATAGATTACTAGAAATTTTATTTGAAATTTTCATCGTAACAGTATTTTGAATTTTTAATTTGGTTACAATAGTTTCTCAAGAAACATTTAAATTATTAGACACTTTTCCTTAAAAAGAAAACTGTTTTGGAAACAATGCCAAAACTTTTTTTTGTTTGAGAATAAAGGTTATAGAGTGATCATTCAATAAGGTAATTCATAGACTTGCTAACAAAATTTATATGCTATCTAACTACGTTAATCAGTTAATTCTGCTTTGGACTCCGGGACACTCGAAAATTGTTTGGAATGAGTAGGCGGATAATCTCGCAAGATCGGTCACGGAGTCCAATGTTTACATTGACTGGATTGCTTCAGAAGACATTCATAAAAATATATATCGAAATAGAATTCAAAAAAATCAATGAAACACTTTACTCAAGCAAATATTTTGAAAAATTGGGAAATAATCCAACCATTGATATCATTTCAAAGTGGACAGAGAATCGAAGAGAAGAAATCTTAAGCACTTGAATCTTCAGTAAAATGATTATTACTCCAGGCCTTCAACATAGATTTAATTTACAGGATAATGCAATGTGTATTACATGTAAACGTATAAATGATTTGGACCACATTATATTAAATTGTATTAGATATACTAGGCATTGTAATAATCTATGGTCTATTCTTCGTATTGATCCACATTCCACTATTAAATTTAGAGATGTTTTGGAAAGGGTAATGAATAATAAATCAACTTTCAGAGTTTTTTTTAAAGGGAATGAAATTTTTCAATATCTACTAATCTACTAGGATTTCTCTTGTCTTGTCTTTTTTTTAGGGATCATAGCCTGTGTTGCTCTATATCCCCTTCAACCTTTCAATCAATCAAAAAGAATGATCATTGACTGTACAGAATTTCCAATTAAAAAACCCAACCGTCCTTTACAGCAACAAAGAAAATTTAGTCATTACAAAAATTGTAATACTTTAAATGGTATAATAGGTATTATGTCTTCAGGGGCTATATGCTTTGTATCACATTTACATTGTGGCAGAAGTTCAGACAAGGAACTTTTTCTTTAAAGTAAACCAATGAATGAACTAAATGATGTTTTTATGGCTGATAAAGGGTTCTTAATTGAAGAAGAGTTAGACAAAATTGGTTGTAAATTAAAAAGCCCTCTTTTTTTTCAAAAATAAAATTCAATTTTATGATTCTGAAATTGTTAGTAACTGTAAATTGTCTGACAAGCGAGTTACTGTGGAAAGAGCTGTTTCAAGAATCAAACAATATAAATATTTTGATGGTGCTCTTCTATATGAAAGTTTACACAATGTTGACAGTTTATTTATTATAACATGTTTGTGTTGTGTTATTTTTATGACACTTTAACAAATGTAACACAAGAAAGCTCTTAATATAATGTTTCACTTTAACTATATACTTATTCTATGTATATATACAAACATTGAAACTAATTAATCGATAATTGAATTCCAAATATGGTAATAAATTCAGGCATTAAAATTTTCAGATTAAAATGTGTGTATAATAAAATATAAATTTGCGTCCATATATAAAATATAAAAGTCGTGTTCATCCTTACATGATCAAAATAAAAAAAGCCATTTTTGAATCTATAATTATCTTTCAAAAAAAAAATTGCAACATATTTGTGTGGTATTTACGAACACAACATTTGTGTTTTTCAGAGTTTGAATGTGGTATAAACCTATCATACAAATGTAAAAATTTTTTTACTATATCTAACAAATATGCACATTTATTGGTTTTTGCACAATTTGAAAATTTATCACTATAGATCAGATTTATTTTTGCATAAATATAAAAGTCTGAAAAAAGACTCATGTATATTGATATTATCCTGCTTATAAGTCCTGAATGAATTTGTTGCATTGAGTTAGTTACAAGTATTGACTGAAGAAGAGAACTTGGAACAATTGTATATTTATTGAGAATTAAGATCAGGAAACACAGTAATAATATAATTTTTTTATGTTTACTTTTTAACTTTAAAGTACTGAAATATAGTACTACAATATATTATCGTATAGTTTGGTACATCATGAAAATATTCAGTTTGATCAGCAATACTAGAATTCAAAAGTCTAATTGCATTATCAGCTGAGGGGGATTTTTAGATGCATCATTTTCAATAGTGTTCCATCTCTTTGAAATATTGTTTCTCAACAAGAAAATATTAATGCTAAAGCTTCTAAGTTATATAAACAATTTTTAAAACAGAAATTGGCCTTGAAATCAATCTTAATTAAATAACTATGAGAATTTAAAACATAATCGAGCAGAAATGCTTTTAGTAATGGTAACCGAAATAATTAATCACATTTCACACTGCAAGAGTCAATTGTGCTGAAAAATATTTTTCATTCAATTTAAGAGTGGAAAATTGATTTAAAATGAAACTGAAACCAAAACCTAAGCTGTAGCCTTAAAATAGTATGATTTGTACCAATACAGTGTGAAGCCTTTAAAGATATGTTATAAAATAATAATATTTGGCGCTTTGATAGTGTTAGTAATTATCACCTATAAATGTTTGAAAATTATTTTTTATAAATCATTGTCTCCTTAGTTGGAAAAAAAGAAATAGAAATGAATCATACTAAGATATGGGATTATTTTTAGGAATTGTTTGAAACACAAACTATTACACTATAGGGAAACATCCCAAGTTATTTTCGAGAAAATTTTTCCATACAGGAGCATACAAAATTTTTCTTAGTTAGCTAGTTTAAATTAGTAATTAAAATTTATTTAATATGCATTATTTATCAACATTTAATTTTAATATTACATGATTATAATACAAGTGAAACATACGAAAATTTTACTTTTAACTAAGAAATTCATTCTAGTAATTTATAAAATGCTTTTATCATATTCTGTTGAAAGTCTATCAGTGACATCGCTTCCTTGTGTACTCATGAAGAGTATTTTTCTAAGATGTATGACAAAAGATGTTTTTTTTTTTGTGTCAGTTTCAAACTTTACTTGATTTAATATGGATATATATTAGTATACACTGTTATTGTATACTAATTTTTGAAACACAACTGTTCTATAAAAATTCCCAACACATAGTAAGATTTTTTTGAAATATATGATGACTCTGTAGTGAAATAACATTTGCCAGCTTTGATTGTCTGACTTTAATTAATAATTATCATTTATGAAGGTTTGAAATTTCTTTTAGAAATGACTGTCTTCAAAGATCAAAAAAGAAAATACTCTTAGTTCAAGAAAGGAATCATGTTAATACATAATTTTTACAAATAATGACTAAATTTTATTGGATTATTCTTTATTACAAATTATTTCTTATGAGTTATTGAATTACATATAAATTGTCTAATAGATGTAAACCACACAAATATTTCCATACACTTTTAAGAAATAAATCAATGAATAATATTAAAAGTTTTGATATCCTAACAATACTACTGAAATGGATTTTCAAGAACAGCAAAAAGGAAACTTTATATGAATATTAAAAAATAACAAATCAGGCTATATTTTTTTCATAATTACAAGAAATTTCTATGTAAAAAAATATAATAAAATTTGCTAAGGAATAGGTTTGCTTACAAAGAACGAATGAATGTAAATATTTCAGCCGATCTGCTCTGAAACAAGACATTTTAGAATGTAAAAATAGTGTTCGGAGTTCCAGGATTTAATGCTATCAATCCAAAAGAGCAAGGAAGTCTTCAGGAGCGATGAAAATTTATTGTTTAGAATCCTTAGAAGTGCCAGATACAGTACCTTTACAACTCTAGAAATACAAATAACTAATGTATTCCATTAGCAGTCACTCGTCCTATTCAACAGCTGAAGTATTAACTAATCGTTGGCTGACTTTTCAGTAGTCAAAACAATACATTGTTTTGGCGAGCACCACGCCTTATTTAGTCTACTGGAATTTTTCTCAAGAATTCGTTTACATCAGAGATTGTGATATTAGTATATTTTTTTTAGAAACATCAATATATGTTTGCCAGAAATGATGCCAACTTGGCTATGCTTCCAATGAATCGCCATTTTTATGTAAGGAACGGAATTGCTTGCGATTTTAAAATAAATTAAAAACAACAGATAGTAATATTAACGAATTACACATTCAGAACTAATTATTTACACCATTTTTAGCGTTCAGTGCACAAAATTTGTAACAATATATATATATATTAAGTAACAGCAACAAATAACTTGCAAAAAGAATAATATAGCTATACGAAGTAACAAAACAAAGTACGAAAGTGTTTTGCGTTAGGCGAGAAACAATTGAAAACAAATATCACTAGATCATAATGTCATATGAATTTAGTCCATTATAATATTTTACATTTTCAAATAAGTAATATAAAAAAAAATTAAGTCAATTCCTTATCAGGGTCAACAAAGAAAAATTTTACTTAAGTTACTTTTTACTAAATATAAATTAGTATACACATATGATGGATTCACAATATTATGTGGCAAAAAAATTTTGTTCAATAGAGCGTTGCATAATTATTTAAATCACAATGTGGCTGGCACTAATAAAAGAATTTCTGAACCTAAAAGTATACAAAAACACGAAGCTTAAGAATAGAAGAATAAACTTAAATCGAATACTCTAACTAAAACTATATATATTTAGTCACGAAACAAAAACTAAAAAGACTAGAAAATATATTAAAAATATTTATCGTACTAAAAAGAATGCAAATTCGAAAGTTAGCGCACAACCACAAGTGTAAAAGATCGGCTGTTATTGGTTACTTAAACGCACATGGAAAATCACTTTTTATCGGAATGATCGCCGCACCCTCTAGTGATGAATCGAGTCCATTAGGTCCTTTTGTGTTTAATAGGTACTTTTCTCGAGTTTTTTCTCTGCAAATGCCTCTATGATAATATCCATAGCAAAAGAGGATTAATTTTTCCAGTTCTTCAGTTTCTATTGACAATATTGCTAAGTTATATAGCCTGTCTTGCGCTATAGCTAAGATCGTTTTTAATAAATTTTAGTTTAGAGAAGCTTCCTTCTGCTGTTGCACTTGTAGCTGGAAGAGTTAAAAATAACATGTATGCTGTTATAATATCCGGAAAACTGGAAGCGCGGTCATTGAAATTAATTAATAGTACTTCTGCAGGCTCTTTGAGTGAATGGATTACCTGAATTTCGGAGTTTAAACAACTTTTTTAAGAAATTAATTGTTCATAGATACCGGAAGTAAGTCATGATTGTATTCATTAGCTGGGTGTTAGGGTTCATGTACGCCACTAGATGGCGCTATTTAAATTATAAGGTGTGTACTATTGTTTACGCGGGAGAAGTAAAAAAAACGTTTGGAAGGAGGCTGTACTGGCCATTCGCTCTATGTTAGCGATACTTTTTTATATATAGTGTTTTATGATAATGTAAAAACAAGAAATTGAAAGAGGCTGTGCGGGCCATTCGCTCAATGTTAGCGATATTGTTAAAATAAAACCATTTGAAAGACATCAACATAAAAATTGGAGGCACCGACGAGATGTTGTTGGTGCCAGAAGAAAATTGCAAGAAATATTTAAATTTGCTTCAAAACTTAATGAAAATGAACACTTTTGCTATTTTCTATCTCAAGTGAATATAGAGTGGCATTTTATCCCTCCAGTGAGTCCTCATTGTGGAGGATTATGGGAAGCAGGAGTTAAGAGTATTAAGTACCAGTTAAAAAGGGTAATTGGAAACACAAATTTAACTTTTGAGGAGTTCAGCACTTTGTTAACACAAGTAGAGGCAATTCTGAACTCAAGACCTCTAGTCTCTTTGGATTGTGACAATGATCCAGACAGTTTAAATATTTTAACTCCTTCTCATTTTCTCATAGGTGAGGTTATTACCTCTTCCCCTGAGCATACCAATGATGATAAACTTTCTCTTCGCTCCCGTTGGGATATTGTCCAAAAAATGAAGTTAGGTTTTTGGAGAAAGTGGAAAATTGATTATCTGAGTAATTTGCAAAACAGAACTAAATGGAAATCTAACAATAATTTTAAGGTTGGATAAATTGTAATTATTAAGGAGGATAACATTCCTCCAGCAACCTGGCCTTTAGGTAAAGTAATTGAAACGCATCCAGGCAAGGATGGTGTGGTAAGAGTAATAACTCTTAGAACTGTTAAATGTCGATTTAAAAGACCAATTCATAAGCTTTGTAAACTTCCTCTACATCACGAATAACTTCTTGATGGGGGGGAGTATGTTAGGGTTCATGTACGCCACTAGATGGCGCTATTTAAATTATAAGGTGTGTACTATTGTTTACGCGGGAGAAGTAAAAAAGAACGATTGGAAGGAGGCTGTACGGGCCATTCGCTCTATGTTAGCGATACTTTTTTATATATAGTGTTTTATGATAATGTAAAAACAAGAAATTGAAAGAGGCTGTGCGGGTCATTCGCTCAATGTTAGCGATATTGTTTTATAAATATTGTTAAAATAAAACCATTTGAAAGACATCAACACTGGGGGTTTTTTCGAGTCTTTTATTTCTTTATTTGAAAAGGATAGGAGTTTATCTGGTTGCAAAGCTTTGAAAATGTTACTGACATCATTGTAGGGTTTGGGATATCAACACATCTAGACAGCAATAATATATATTAACTTTGAAAGACGATTTCTATTCTGAAACTCTTTGATCTTCTGCCAACTCGTCAAAAATGCGCTTTGTTCGCTTTCATTTTTTAAAAAAAGGCGTTACACCCCATCCCTTAGCTAGATCTTGAGGCTCGTTCATTTTGGTCGCTAATTGCTACCAGTTCGTTCAGAAGATTATTCAGCAGAATATTGGCTTTTTGTAGGTCATTTTTTTCATGCTATAGGGCTTTAGAAATGGGGGTGGGAGTCTATGATTTTAAATAACCAAGAAAAAAATATTACAAACACTATAAAATCATAGCTCTGTAATACATTAATTATATTCTTACATTCGTCATGTTCAACTTTTTTAGTTGAAATTAAACTAAGTTTACTTAAAGTTTTCATTATTAGAGAGTAATTTTTTTAAATACCGAATAAGGCGTCATTTCTTAAGACCATCTAGGAGGGCATACTTTTTTAAGCGTTATTTTATATTTTTCAGAAGAATCATTAATTAACATTGTCCAGCGTTTTGTGCTATTGCTAAAAAAAGTATACATTTTTTTCAAAGTAATCGAACATTTGTGACACTTCGGGAATGTGTTTTGTAGTATCATTTAAAATTGAATTTAATGAATGTGCTGCATACAATGAACATAATTGGAACGAAACGGAAATTAGAATTTTCGGGTGCCAACGCCGAAGGCGTTTATACCCAGTGTGAGAAGAAAAGGAAAACTATGAGAGAATGTAAATAAAAATCTACAACCCCACCGAAGAAGGGGAGGGGGAAGGAATGAAAACGCCAAGCGAACGGATCGCCAAAAACTAGCAGGGCGACAAAGCGACCCAAAATCTAGTTGGCGCCGAAGTGGCATGAATGGAGGAAGAACCAGGAAGGGATCAATCGCCAAAAGGGATCATGGAGGAGAGAGGGAGGTGACAGTCAACACTGACCCTGTTTCGAATTGCAGCAGAGCATTTGATGTTCATGTACGAACTTAAATGTTTAATTACGGTGGTTTGAATGGAATCTGCCATTTTGGTGTGGCGTATGTATAGTTTAATTTAGAATGAGGATAATTAAATAGTGTCTGTGCTCTGATAATTGGGTTTTTGTGATTTTCGATTGATCTAAAAACATTCCTAACTAACTTAAAGATGAAACTACAGAGTGTGTTGTTTCTTTTTCAGGTATAGAAGTTTAAGTTGGCATTACTTTCCAAGATGGCGACCGATTTAACAGCTGTCAAGTGATTTAGTTTGGTTTTGCAATTCATCATGAATAGACTCACGCCTGAACAACGCTTTCAAATTGTGCAATTTTATTTCGAAAATAATGGTCGATTTTCATAAGCAATTTTGTTTAGCGATGAAGCGCACTTCTGGTTGAATGGCTACGTCAACAAACAAAACTGCCACATTTGGAGTGAAGCTAATCCACAAGTGTAAGTCGAAACACCGTTACATCCAGAAAAACTGACTCTTTGGAGCGCTTTATGGGCTGGTGGAATCCTTCTTCAAAAACGATAAAGGCCACAACGTTACAGTCAATGGTGATCGGTATAGAGCCATGATTACTAACTTTTTCATTCCTGAATTGAACAATAATGATGTCCAGGAGCTGTGGTTCCAACAATACAGCGCAACATGTCACACAGCTCGTGCCACAATCGATTGATTGAAAGACACGTTTGGTGACCGCCTAATTTCACGTTTTGGACCTGTGAATTGACCTCCAAGATCTTGTGATTTAACACCGCTAGACTATTTTTTGTGGGGCTATGTAAATTCCTTGGTCTATGCGGATAAGCCACAAACGCCTGACCAATTGGAAGACAATATTCGCCTTGTTATTGCCGATATACGGCCACAAATGTCGGAAAAAGTCATCGAAAATTGGACGTCCAGATTGGACTACATACGAGCCAGCCGTGGCAGTCCTATGCCAGAAATCATATTTAAAATGTAATGCCACAAGATTATCTTTCGAATAAAAAAAAATTCATGTCAATCGAATAATACATTGTTGTTTTATTGCAATTTAAATTTCTATACCTCTCAAAAAAACACCCTTTAGATATCGGCTCCAGATGTAGATCGTTGTGCATCCCATCATTTCTAACGTACCAAGGTGCGTTAATCATGAGGCGTAGAATTTTACTTTGTATAACTTGAATTTTTTTTCATGTGGGGAGCAACTGCAACACCCCAAACAGGTGATGCGTACGGGATAACTGGGCGCAAAACTTGCTTGTTTAAGATAACTTTGTTTTCAAGGAATAGTGGAGATTTCTTCCCAATAAGGGAGATAGCTAAGTGAATTCTACCGCAGAATTTTTCTGAGAGATAGTCGATATGCTTTTTGTATGTTAGGTGGCTATCAATATGTAGACCCAGAAACATAATTTGCATTTCGTGCGTGCTCTTTTATAAGGGTTTATAACCCTCCAAATACACATTAAAAAACTTTTGCTTCATCATCACCCTGTCCCTACATTTACACAAATCAATTCCATATTTTTCGATTGCATTTAAATTTTCAGTTTTAATCCCTTGGGCAGTGCAATCGGCTACTGACCTGTATCCCACAAAGAACTCGCAGATTTTAATTTCGTTAAGTACATCATCCTTTTCTTTTATCTTAATGTATTGAAACACTACGGAAAGTTGATCAGCTTTTGAAAGATCTTGTGTAGTATCCATAATAATTGCTAGAAATGGGGATTTTTTAATTTTCATAAGAATATTTTCTCTAACTTTCGTTCCAAGCAACTTAACTATTTAATTTTGAATGATGGCACTTAAATAATTTATTTCCCCCTTTGGCTTCAAGAGAAGTTCCTTTAAAATCGGATTACAATCAGTGGCGTAACGTACATGGCCACAGTCCCCACACTGCGGGGGGGAGTCCAAGGCTTCTAGGGAGTCCAAACTAGACTGACGCCATTAACGTAGAATTTCACAAAATTAGCTTTACATTTCTTTTAATCCAATTTTAAGCGATTTTCAAATTGGCGATCTAACATCATTGAAAATCAAAACATTGATCGCTTATTAGATATCTTAGTCCAATAACCAAATCAAAAAACATTTTAATTTAATGTAATCCCCGCGACGAAAGAGATACTTTTCTTTAGTGGGTTTTCTTTTCAAACCTAAATTACTAACAGATAAAAAGAAAGTCAGACGGAAAATTGGATAAAATGCTAGAAAGATAAAAAAAATTCATCACTGTTTTTTTAGTGTACTTCATGTTAGCGGTAGGGAGAAAAAAGAGACATGTTACTTTTTACTGAAGTAGCAAAGTAAATTATTGGCGTCTTTAGCCCCCCCCCCCCACACACACACACATGTATTTCATTTTCATCTAACGAACTCGTAAATAACGTACATCTGTTATGCTTTTTTCATGAAAAATAGTATTGCGATACTTGAAAACGCATAGAGAGCATTTTAAATGATTATATGGTCTAGATTTATGATTTAGAAACCCATATGCCCACAGAAATTTCCGCAGATAAATCTGCGGAAATTCAATCAAATAAAGCATAATGAGAAATGTTTCACAAAACTGTTTTTAGAACATATATATTTTTATATTCAATGCAATTCAATATAGGGAGTGCTCCTTCGCTGTTAAAACATTTTGATCTCTCTTCTCTCTTGTAATATTAGAACTGTTTTTTGTAAACGGAATTAATTATTCTGATTCTTATACTGTTATTTTATTAATAAGACAAGAAGAAACGTGGTTCTTAAATGAGTGGAGTTATAAAAACTTTGAGTGGTTCTCAAAAACGAAAAATTCGAAAGGAAAAGGAGTATAATATTACCAGCAACTATGCAAAATTGGATAACGTTTTAATATCCGCAAGTTCATCATCTTGTGCAAGTGCTAGTAGTAGTATGCCAGGGAACTTGATGAACGAATCCTGGAAATGAAAATTAATCCACAAGAAAAAAACACAGTTTCGGACACTTCAACTAATAAGGATACTCTATCTAAAGAAAAGGAGTCGGAAAATGAAAACGATGAAACAAAATTGATCAGAAAGGATTTTGCGCATTATGTAGGTACGCCCATAGATGCAGATTTAAGGGAACAAATTTTAAAATGGGGCCCATACCAACTAGAAGGTAATTTCCAAAAAGATGCCAAAGGAAGGAGCTTTTCATCATCTTATAGTTTCATATCCAAGGCAGGACAAAAGATCGAATGGAAATGGCTGTGCTATTCAATGCGACTTCATGTAGCTTACTGTCAGGTATGTTGACTTTTCGCTGATAGAACAAATATGTATTTTAAAGAAACCTGGTGTAAAGGTGTGAATGACTGGCAAGGAATATAAAAGAAAAATTAAAGAGCATGAAAATTCTATAGTTCATATCCAAGCATATCGTACATATGACATCTGGAAACAAAATAAAACGGTGGATTCATTATTGAAATGCAATTTTAAGGAAGTTAAGAAGGTTAGCCAAATCTTACGAAGAATCATGACTCTAGCGATGTGCAATCTTCCTTTTCGGGGACATCGAGAAACTCGAGATTCGACTCAAAGGGGAAATTTTTTGAATATAATAGACCTCTTGGCTAAATATAACCCTCTTCTCAAAGTTCATTCGTCAAAAAAAAGAATTCAAGAATATCTTAGCCCAAAAATTCAAAATGAACTTATTGCTAGTATAGGCTCTAGAATAAAAGAAAATACTGTTAAAAATATAAGGAAATGTTATTTTTTCTTTATTATTCTGGACACGACACATGATATTTAAAAAAAAGACCAATTCAGTATTATAATAAGGTATGTAACAACTTATGTTAATGATAATAATGAGCCAGATAATATCAGAATTTAAAAAAAAAAACGAAACATTCTTAGGGTTTTTTGAGGCGGCAAATCAGACTGCAAAAAGTTTGGAAAGTGATGTGTTAAATTTTCTTAATACACTGGACATTAATTTAGCGAAGTGTCGAGGACAAGAATATGATGGGGCAACCAACATGAGTGGAGCGTATGGGGGGATTACAGAAATTAATTAAGGACTAACAAGAGCAAATTACGTTCACTGTTCAACACACAACCTCAATCTTTTTCTAAACGATGCATGTAAAAACGTGCCTCATGTAAGAGAATTTTATGACTTTTGTCAAAAAATTTACACATTTTTTGGGCTCAGCATTAAAAGATGGAGTGATCTGAAAATTGTGCAGAATAACGAGAACATTCAGCAGACTATTATATCATTATGCACGACAAGGTCGTCATCTCGATTTGACTCTGTAATATCAATTCGCTACAATTACATTTCGATTTTAAAAGTACTTTCAAATATTTTACTAACCAGTACTAAGCAAGACGAGAAACAGGAAGCTTTGACGATTAAAAAACATATGAAAAAGTTTCAATTTGTTTCTTTGCTAATTTTCCAATGTCAAATTTTACAAAGCATAAATTTAACTTCAAAAGCATTATAAAGGTAAAGCTAAAAGTGTGTGTTGTGGTACATAGATACTGGAGTCCAAGCTTGTCCTTTTCTTGATTTATTCATAACTTTAATTAGGGGAAGGTAGGCCTAAACTCGGCAAGATGCCGGCAATAAAATTAACGTCGATAATACTCATGAGAGAGAAATAAAACCTTAATCCATAACAAAAAAATATTTATTATGCTTAACATAGGTAAACAACAATAACAAATTAATAATGGATTTAAAGGTAAGTAGTATTAGACAAAGAGGCACTTAAAGCAATGAAACACTTTCTACGACGGGACGACTGGGAGAGTACGTCCACTCGGTATGAGGAAACTCGTAGAAGTGATGAGTTGTAGGGGCGCGACCAGTGACAATAGTGGGGTGTACAAGGTACAAACAATAACATTTCGATGAACTTCAATAAAACAAAACTTAATAATTTTACAAATATTAAATCCTCAATTTAACTATTAGACCGAAATTATTCTAGAAAACAACGGCACTCCTAGAAGTCGAAGCCAAGATCAAGATTTTTTAATAGAAAAAATCCGCGATAAACAACAGCGACCAAACGCGCTGAAGCCAAGTTTCCGATTCTTTTCTGCTACATATCGTTTTCGTCGGGATGCACCCCACGGGGGTCTGAGCGCAGTGACCGATACGCTCCACCCACGCAGGGGACGATAATTTACAACATTCTTCGCCCAAATAAGCAAAGGGGGTTCATACCATTTCCATGTATTCAAGCAATTAATTTTTGAAATCAAGCATTTCTTGGCTTCCAGCAAAAAGTTAAATTTTAAAAATAGTATACAAATTAAATAATTAAATATTCTAACAAATTTCAATGCACTAATAAGAAATAACACTTAAACAACAAAATATCCCGATATTTAAGAAATGAAAAAAAATTTCATTATGCAAATTTTAAACATTGTCAAGAAAATTTTACATTATAAATTTTCTAACTTATTAATAAGTCACTAATAAAGCTACTTATTAATGCTTGAAGTAAGCAAGAATTAAATGAGAGTAACACATTATTTCTAATAAATCAACTCAAAACTTCAGAAATTTTCGTATAACTATATACATTAAGAAAATATGAAAAAGTTCATTACACAATTTTCAAGAATTATTCTAGCTAAAGCAACATTTAAGAGTAAAATTCTAAACTGCATATGAATCTAAACAAATAAACATTATAAACAAATACTTCAGATAAAATTATTTACATTGATAAGTATTCAAAATATCATTACAAAATTATGTTATTCAAGAATGAGTACATGAGAACCTTGATATTTACAATGACAATAAATGTTAATCATTAGTCCTGGATTTCTAAATTATACAACAATTGTACAGGACGTTTAATTATGTAAGAATCTGTCTTGATTTTACAAGCCCTCGCCTTGCCATCTCTACCGGAAAATAATTCAAGAATTTTTCCCAATTTCCAGAAATTTCTAGGTAATTGATCTTTTTTGATCAAAACAGCATCATTAATTTTAAATTGAGAAATATTTTTAAATGTGCTAGAAGGAGCTGATCTTAAATTTAGCAAATACTCATTCTTCCATCTAGACCAAAAGGATCTCATTATTTTTTCTCGATAATTAAAAGCCTTAATTAAGCATTTTCTGGAAGAGAGATTGGAATCAAGGTGAAGTCTTACAGGTGGCAGTAAAGTGATTCTTTTCCCTATATCAAAAGAATTGTTTCCTCTGTTTCAGTATCAACGTAAGTTATAAGTCGAGAATTGATCATACCTTCAATCTTAGTTAGAACAGTTAATAACTGTTCATTAGTGAGTGATGATCTTCCAAGTGTTTTTCGAAGTGCGACTTTCACAGAACGCGCACCATGCGTTCATAGAAACCACCCCACCAGGCGGCTCTTTCGACGATGT
The DNA here is from genome assembly GCA_019973935.1 of Trichonephila clavipes. Lineage (NCBI taxonomy): Eukaryota > Metazoa > Arthropoda > Arachnida > Araneae > Nephilidae > Trichonephila > Trichonephila clavipes. Next base: position 18,590 of record BMAU01001162.1, read on the forward strand.
AATTCCACTTAATAGAAAGCAGCGTAAAAGTTTTTTACATCTACATGGCTCAACATTTTCCACATTTGTTAAGGCTCCAATTCAGCACGTTTAAAAGTACGGGCATTTTCTGAAATCATCATGGAATACAAACAACGTCGAGCAACAAAACGTCGAAAGGCAAGCAGAAATGTGTCAGTAGTCATACTACCGACCAGCTCAAGATGAATACTTCTTGTTTCGGCACAAGTAATTAACAGTATGTACTTATTGGCATCGTTGTCTTTCTGGAGTCCAAGTGCGTTCACAAAACGAAAAATATAAGCTGTAATTCTTAATAGTTTAAGCAAAGTACTATATTTGTCTGGATCGATAATTCTCTCGTGAGTAATTGTTAAGTTGACAATAAGACTGGGTTTCAACTCAACAGCTTCAGAATCCATCGATTCAAATCCTTCTAATTTGGGCCAAAGGTCTTCAGAATCTTTTAACCCTTCAGGACCATGCCACCATTTTTCGGAATTTATAAGCTCTTTGCTAGTTAGGCCTCTAGTCAATAAGTCAGCCGGGTTTTGTTTACCACTACAATGCCTCCAAGACGCAGGGTCTGTGTTTTCTTGAATTTCCGAGATTCTATTTGATTGATTGATTTAATATTAACGTCGCACTGTTCAGCTACACGAGGGCTTTTGGCGACGGACCACGTAATTTTGAACCATGGTCAAGTGACGTGGACGACACCTGAGCTGGCACCCCCCTCTCCTAACTACCACACCACACCAACGGGAGGACGTTTCAGCTCTCGACAGATTTAACGTGCATCGCTGCCCTACACGGCGGGTCTTTAGTGGTACTGGGATCGAACTCGTGACCAGGCAAGCCACGATCCGATACCTATACCACTCGGCTACCGCGGCCGAGATTCTATTTGAAACAAAAGGTTTAAGTTTGGATGCTGAGCCTTTACTCCAATATAGCAAATCGTCGTGTCACACACTCCACAGTATTATTCTTTTAGTATCCTTGAAAATTCTCATTACCCTAAAAATGACGATTTTAACGAATTTTTTTTATTGCCTTATTTTAGTTGTGTGACTTTTTTTAAATATGTTTATAAAATTTGGTAGCTCTAGCTGCATTTTTTTGAGAGTTATTTAAATTTTTTTGACAGTATGTTAAAGCGAAACAGAAACTAAAAGACCTGCCGTCTGTTTCTTATGCAGACGCTATGATCCTAGCCTAAACAATTTCGATTGATTTACTTTTACACGCGATTCTAAAGCTTTATACTTTAATTAGAAGAGAAGTGAATTAATTCGTTTGTTTTTATGCAAGAGAGAAACGTTATTCCATTTTGCTTTGCATCCTTTTTTCTTATTCAAAAACCATTAGTATCAAACTAAAGGCTTTTTTCAAAGCTAATTATATAATCAATTTATTTCTTTATAATTTTAAATATTGGTTTGAATATCTTTTTTATTAATATGTAAACTTTAATTCATCATGCCTAGACAAAAGCGATCGAGTCTTGTTAGTAAACAAAAAGCTAACAAGAGATGGTGCAGTGAACTCTACAGTCATGAAACTGATGTTTTCAGAAAAGATGAAACTTCTATTTCCTCAGCATTACCAGAAAGAAATATGAGATACCAAACATTAGAAGACAGCTGCTTGAACGATTTAAATTGTTGTGAAAATTCTGAAGCCCCTCATTATGTGATAATGGATGTACAGTTTTTAAAAGGACTTTTAAAAAACTTATTGTGATGTTTTCAAATCGTATTCACTAAAAATTGACATTGGTGGAAAGCTTGGATTTTCCAGAAAAATCTCTGTATTTTGCACTTCTTGTGGGTAAAATCCTAGTCTGGTACGCTGCTGTTTTTGGCGCCATTTTTTTTGCCAAATGGCGCCAAAAACCCATGTTTCAAAAAATGACGGCATGGAAGAAAACGAAGAAAAATCGGGGGTTAACGGTCTTAGCTGGTGATCAAAAACCCGAAGAAAACAGGGTTTCCGTAACGGCGTCAGGGCCGGAAATGAAGGAAAAGGGGGGTGACGGTCTCAGCCCCTGTTGAAAAATCCTAAAAAACGGGGTTTCCATAATGGCGTCAGGGACGCTGAAAACACATGTATTTACACAAAAAATAAAATAAAGAAAAGGGCAAAAAAGAGCATTTCTACGAGATAAAGGCAGTAAAATAAAGGAAAAACAGCATTTTAAAATATTCTTGCCAAACCAATACCAGGTTAATCGCAAGATCACACAAATACTCAATCTACTATCACTAAACCACGTACCTTTTCTTACACTCCGGCAAGCAAAGTGGGAATTATCTTTCGACTGTACTCGACAACGCCATTCAAAACCATCAATCGTACCCTTTCGTTCAACCAAACGCATATCCTTTTTACACTTCGGAGACTCATATCTGGAGGGAATTAATCCTTCTTTCATAACCCAATCTAAAACAGCCTTATTCCCTTGTTCTCCAAGCAAAACAAAAAATCCTGTGGTTGCCTCGCTTTCAAGCAATTTTCTTTCGCAAGCCATTCTAACAACAGGTGCAAAAGCAAGTCAAAAATCGGAACACGTGGGGAAGAAAGTATAAGCAGGGGTGAACTCGACGTGTTACAGCAGGGTCAAGGGCGAAAGTGGACGATGTCCACTTTTCACCCGATCTTTTTTGCTTGACCGGTTTTAGGGTTGCCATATTTTAGTCACCGGATCGGGCAATTTGGAAGGGTTGTCATATTGTAAACTTTATCGCCAAAATTTTTTGACGCCAAGCAGTGCGCTTGGCTAGGATCCACCCCTTCTTGGGATATAATTAAATCAAGCAACTTTACATCCAGACGAATTTCTGACAGTGAAGGTAATGAAAACCAATCATTCGACATAAACATGCGCATGGTGTAATCATTTTTAAGTTTTGGGAAAGGCTATTTAGCTATGGAAAAATTTTGTATGTTAATGAATATTGATTAACCCTCAAGTAGAACATTCAATATATATAAAAAAAAGTTATGTAAATCTTTGTTTAGATCTACAGTAAAAAGCTTGAATGATGTTCGAAGTCAGGTGAAAAGTGCTTATCAAAGTAATAGTGCCATTACTGATATAGATGTTACTTTTGATGGTACTTGGTTGACTTGGGGACATTCATCTCAAATAGGTGTAGGTTGCGTGATTGACCTTCTTACTGGATTTTTCATGGATTTTGAAATTATGTTGAAACGCTGCATTGAATGTGAACACGCAAAATCTGGTTTGGGAGAAAATTCAGCAGAATTTCATGTGTGGTATGTGAAGGACATATATATTCATGTGCTATCAATCACATAGGATCATCTTGTGTCATGGAACAAGAGGCTGCTCTTAAATTATGGCAAAGATCTGAAGATAGTGGTTTTCGATACACGACACTATTGTCAGATGGTGATGCAAAAACATATCAATATTTAAATAGTAAGGAAGTTTATGGTCCTGAGATAAAAATAAAGAAACAAGAGTGCATATACCATGTTAGCAAGAGGCTAGGTACATCTTTACGAAAAGCTGTAAAAGAATGGCGGGCAAGAGGTGTTTCCTAGGGAGGGAAATCCCGTGGCAGTTTAAAGAAAGAGACAATTAAAAAATGGTCACGTTACTATCAAAATGCGATTCGCTCGAACAAAGGTGACGTAGAAGCAATGAAAACTGCAATTTATGCAACATTGTTTCATAGTATATCAACGGACCAAAAACCTCAACATTTTAAATGTCCGACTGGAAAAGATTCTTGGTGCTTTTTCCAGGCTGCTCTTGCTCGTGGTGAATTACCGGGTCCTCACGTGAAGCATGTGAAGACACCCTTGAAGGAAACTCATTTAGCCAAAATTATGCCAATATATCAAAGATTAGCTTCAAATGAACTCCTTCAAAGATGCATAATATGTGTGAAACAAAATGCAAACGAGAGCCTTCACAGCATCATATGGGGTAAATGTTCAAAAGAAACGTCAGCGACACTGCGTCGAGTAACTATTGCTGTTTGTGATGCAGTTTGTGAATTCAATTTTGGTATAAAAATATCATTAGAAAATTTGCAAAAGGAAAATGGGCTTGCTTCAAATAAACAGTCAAAAATGTTGGCTGTTTGGCGAGACTACCGTAGAGTTTATCAGAGGAAAAGAAAAAGATTGGCAGTGTACGCAATCCCTCGAAAAAAAATTGCGTTAGCAAAAAAGCGGCGAAACGCCTCATTCATTAAAAAAGAAGGAATCACATATGAACGGGTTGGTTTTTAATAATATTTATTTACAATTATAATATGAACATAAAATGAATGTTTTATAATTTGAAAACAATTGGTTATAGTGCATTTGATATATATTGTAATATTTTAATACATTTAATTTTAATATATTTATTTAATAATATTTAATAACTTAGAATATATTACTGTCTTAAACTATTTACTATGATATATGTATGAATGAAGGCCAAAAGGTTTAGTTCTTTCATGTATTGTATTGACTTTCAAAAGTTTAAATGTTTTTCACGACTTAATATTTTTCATCGTGATCATATATTTAAAATGCTAAGGCTTTTTTGTATTCATTATAAATCTTTGAAACTTTTCCTGGTTGTTTTGTATAAAATGTTTGATAATTCTGGGCATAGCTTAAGGATTTATATGAAGAGCTATTTTTTAAAAGATCCATAAAGTTAGATATATGTTTTTTTTTACTGCTTTGAATCACTTCATTCCATTTAATCTTAATTTATTTACTTTTTAATATGGGCTAATTCAGCATGAATTTTGCATTAAAAAATGCTTAGTACAACTTGAATTTTAATATATATTAGAATGGATACTATATTTTAGCTCTTTCAATTATTTTTTTTTATTTCAAAAACTTTAAATTGCTTTTTCTCAGCTTCTTATTTTTCATGATGATAATGTGTTTGAAATGCTAAGGCTTTTTTTATATTCCCTATAAAGTTTTGAAACTTTTCTGGTTGTTTTAAATAATATGTTTGATAATTCTGTGAATGGAATAAGTATTTAGAGGAACAGTTATTTTTTAGAAATCTATAAAGTTAGATATAGCTGTTTTTTTACTGTTTTTTATAGTGTCTAAGAGAAAAAAATTTCTAAAAATAAAAGTATCACTTGTAATACTAATTCCATGCACAGAATTGTGGGAAATACTTCCAGGAATATCAGAAAAAAAATGGATCAAAAATATTCAAATTTCTAAAAGTAGTAGGAATTTTAATAACTTTAAATAATTTTAAAAATTTTAAAATTTAAAATTATTGTTTGTTTAAAAATAGTATTTTGCTTATGAAATGTTTATTACAGATATGTTTAAATACAGTGCATGTAATTTTATTCTTATAACTATCTAAGTAAAAGAAATTGTGTACAGGGTACCGTGTCCCCTTAAGATATTTTACTAATCTAGCAGCGATTACAGCATCCATTAATTCTAGCCTAGTAAGAGTTATCTTTTTAATAGGGGCTCCTCTAGATTTAGAAATAACGAATCTAGTATTAAAATTGCTATCAGAAATTTTATATCTTAAGAAGGCCACAGCTCCAAAAGATTTTGGCGAAGCATCTCAAAATACATGTAACTGTAAATCATTCCTATTAATTAAATTTGTGGGGGAATAGTAGTATCGCGGAATCATTAAATTTTGAAAATATTCTATAAATTTCAAAGTAACATCAATATGAATAAGATTTAAATTTTCTCCGGAAATGAGACATTCATTTAAACTTAAATTATTTTCTTGTTTACTACTCGCATCATAAACTACTCCTGTTTATGTACTGGAAGAATTTTCTCTGAAAACTTCGCGATGGGGCATTACATATCCAGCAAAACTATTTTCAGTACATCTTACTATAATACCTTGCTTTAATTGTTCTTTCATAACCGAATTAAACCTTTCAAATAATGACTCATCCCGATAAAATCTTTTTTCTAAGGGAATGAATCTTTTTTCGGCAACGTCATAGTTACTACTTAAATTTCCTTTTATACTGTTCGTCTTTAATTGCAATGGCACCTCACAACACCCATTTCCTTTCTTAATTTCTTTTCCGAAATCGCATACGCTAACCCACGTTTTAGCCCTCGCTTCATCCTCCAGCAAGAAAGTATCAATTTCCCTCAAGTCTTTTTTGACCCTCCGTGTAAAAAATGCTGTAAACAGCAGTTGCGTGCTTCTTCACTGTCCGAGAGTAAGGTCATTGACCGATCAGAGTTTCCCCAATAAGAGAAGAGATCATAAATAAATCCTTGTTTATTTTTCTAGGCTTCCCTGCAATAGTATTAACCAAGAAATTCGCACGAAGTAAAATCTGTATGGGACCGTTCTGGAAAGTATCCACCATCTGACACCTAGATGGGATCAAGTTATGTAAGAGTTTCGGGGTAAAATCCGAATAAATCTTGGCTCCTGATATTTCGCTTGTAACGAGAGCCTCGATGTTTATGGTTTGAAAGGGAGGAAACCTACACCCTAGAGTTAGATTTACAACCTCAAATGTTCTTTCAAGGGGCTTCCGACTTGAAAAGGTATAGATTAAAAGAGTTTCTTGTCTTAATGGTTTTAAATTTAATGCATTTTTTAAATCATTACGTATAAAGGATTTTTGCGATCCAAAATCAAATAAAAAAAAAGCCTAGCCATTACTTTATTACAACCATTAATAAATTGAACCTCAGCCGTTTGTAGTAATGTCGCATAATTTTCAGGTGATCATGAAGGGTTCAAAACAGAAGACATTACAATTTCCTTCACTTGAGTTTCGGTTTCAGGCTTCTTTACATTACCTATTTCGGGTATTTCTATGCTATTATTTAGAAGCGGAGTTTTAGTTTTAGTTTAGGGGCAAAACAGAGAATTGTGCTGTAACTCTGGCAAGTTTCACATGGTGTAATTTTTATCTTGCAATGTGAAATTAAATTTCTATAGGTCATGCACCGATAACATCTCCTCTCTTTCTTTAACTTATAACGTTTCTCTTCATTAGAAAATATTTGTCATCCGATTGAAGTGTGCGTATCAGAATTACAAAATATGCAAACATATTTAATAACCTTAGTTAAAGCAGAAGATAAAAAATATTATGTTTGAATTTAAGGTTGTTGTCGTTGATACGATAAATTTCTCGGATGATATCTAGAATTTTCTGGGATTTTTTGTGAATTCCCAAGTGCAATGTTTGCTGACTCGCGAGATTCAATTTCAAATTTAACGAATTTCATTAATTCCCCAATATTTTTAGAATCTTTTTGACGATGAAATTCTACAACTAAATCATGTGGAAGTTGTTTAAGCATTATTGGAATTAATAGATGTCCGTGATTCCCCGATGCGATACCCATATATGGAGTCTAAATTTCTTATATTTATTTCACTTTCGTCATGCAATTTTCTTGACACTTTTAGATTAAAAGAGGATTGAACTGGCTCAATCTCTAATAGCTTATTCACGTAACAACTAATTAAATGGTCCTGTCTACCATATCTATCCTTCAAAAGATTTAAACAAGATTTATAATTATCCTCGGTAAGGGCAAAACCGGAAACAATTTTAGAAGCTTCACCAGATAAAAAGGATTTTAAATAAATAAATTTATCCACACATTACTTAATGATTCATTAGCATCAATGGCATTTATGAAGCTATTAATAAATTTAAGATAAGTGCTGGAATCGCCACTAAAATTAGGAATTCGAAGTTTTGGCAAGTTTAGAGAAAAGGCAGAATTATATTGGTCCTCACATTAGATTCATTTGCATCTTTGGAATTTACAACTGGCTGGCTTAGATGGATTTTGTTAATTTTACCTTTGATTTTATATCTGACTTCATTTATATTTTCTTCATATTCAAGAGAACCTTCTATTTCTGCTTCAAACAATTCTTTATCCGAGAGTAAATCCTCTATTTCTTTATTAAATGTTTGGAGCTGTATTAGCTTAGCATCTAAATTTAATAAATATTCCAAGAGCTGTTCTTGGTGAGATTCGTTCTGGCTATCAAAGGTATCCAAGAACGATTTCACTTTATTAACAAACTTTGTAGAGGCAGAACGAACCGTTTTTCTTTTAGCTCTAATTTTCTCGATAGTTTCCATTTTTAAATGAAACAAAATTTTACAGTACCTTTAAAAATCCGCGAAGACGTTGATCCAAATTCAATTAATCCAAAAAGCACAAAATTAAAAACACCGCACACACACTTGGTTCCGAGTACTTCCAATTTCCCGGGTTTCGGCACCATAAAATAAAGCTAAATGTGTGTGTTGTGGTGCATAGATACTGGAGTCCAAGCTTGTCCTTTTCTTGATTTATTCATAACATTTCGATAAACTTCAATAAAACAAAACTTAATAATTTTACAAATATTAAATCCTCAATTTAACTATTAGACTGAAATTATTATAGAAAACAACGGCACTCCTAGAAGCCGAAGCCAAGATCAAGGTTTTTAAATAGAAAAAATCCGCGATAAACAACAGCGACCAAACGCGCTGAAGCCAAGTTTCCGATTCTTTTCTGCTACATATCGTTTTCGTCGGGATGCACCCTACAGGGGTCTGAGCGCAGTGACCGATACGCTCCACCCACGCAGGGGACGGTAATTTACAACACATTACAATCACCAAAAATAGATTTGGAAAACGCTAAGACCATGTTAAATTCTAGCTTAACGTCTGTCGAGAATCTTCGTAACAATTTTGCTAATATAAAGGAAGAAGCTATTGGTTTGCCTAAAAAATGGGGTATCAACCCGGAGTTTGAAAAAAAGAGACATAGAAAAGTTACAGTTTTTCGATGATTTCAATGCTGATGAAAAACCGCAAGACAGAGAACGATTGTTTGAGGTGGATGTTTTTAAGACTAATGTTGATGATATTACTACTCAATTAAAAAATCGCTTTGAGAGTATGAATGGCATTTACAAATCGTTCAGCTTTCTTTCTCCCCAAAATATTGTAAGCTCTACAAATGATCTCTTATATAATGAAGCCAGTAATCTTCAAAAATTATATAGCCTAGACCAGTGTTTCTCAAAGTGTGGGGCACGCCCCCCTGGGGGGCGCGAGCGTATCGAAAATTTAAAGATTTTTTTTAAAAAAAAAATAACCGGAAAGAGAAGTAAAACAAAATGCTTTCTTCCATAATAAAAAAAATACACACAACAACACTGACATAATTTATGTTTATTATCTGGCTTTTTTCCGTCATTAAATAGCTATCTTTGATCCCAAAACCAAATTAAAGAAAAAAAACATTTTGTTTTATTTGCTGTGTTTCCTCAATGAGAGATTTTTTTATTACGTTTTAAAATAAAATATTACTCGTTAAATGAAAAAACGAAACCCAGACCCTGAGAAAAATTCTAAGATAAACAATTCACCACTGTAATTATTGTTGAAATACTGTACATTAGTTGTAGAAAAAGAAAAGGAAGTCATGATTCACTTTTCAACCAGGCTGCATAGTACGTTTGCTAATCATTTGATTGACCTTCAATCTTATGGTATGGTTATTATCAATATTAGTTCCCTCTTTTATGCGTTTGCTTTTCGCTTAGGGAAATTGTAAATAATTGAGTTTTGCGATATTTGGAAAAGAATTGATTGGTTTAACATTTCTGTAGGATAATTGAAAAGTGTCTGATTTACGTCCTTTATTATGGTCTTGTACTTTTGAATCATTTTAGTTCAGTTTTATTGGATTTTTTCTCAAATCATCAAAGAATTGAATAGTCCTTGAAAGAAGGTAAGTATACTTTCTATAAATTAAAATATTCACTAGAATTCCGATTTGTATCGTGAACACACAAAAAATAATTCTAAACAAATGATTGGGGTGACTGAGTCCCCCCGCACTACCATTAATGTTAGTATCGAGTACGCGCCTGCTCCCGGGTTAAAACATTTTGAAGTCTTCTCGCTTTAAATGTTAAAAAGTAACACAATTATTCTTCGTCGGAATTTTATATTCTTTTTCATAATTTAACATTAATTCTAAATGCTAATTGTGTGAGGTTTAAAATTACAGTTTGTAACAACTACATTTAAATCCTGCCTTCCCTTGATGATTAGTGGCAGCCAGGGGGCAAAACCTGTTCTTTAGGGAAGCGGGAACTCGTTCCCCTCGCTCTTCTGCCTAGGATCGCTACCGGGGAAAGAGGTGTACACGTGGAGTCAAAAAAAGCCTGTTTCCCTCCTTTTAGTCCTTAAGCCATTTTCTGTAACGATAATGGATGTGTGTTGTTTTGTTGTTTTATTTCAGTGACCCCTTGTGTTGTGGAACGTAAGAACATTAAATAGTATTTGTTCCAGTAATGAAAAGGCTTCTTCATTTCAACACAATGAATACACGACATGGGGGATTGTCATAGTGGCGCCCAACGTTCTAACCGGACCAGGAAACCGAGATGCTGATCAACGCTTCCTTGAGCGGACATGTTGTTTTTCTTCGACCAACTGACCACGTGTATGGAAATTTTAGTGTGTGTCGCCCCGACAGTCAAAGTTAAAGTGCTTGATTGTATCTGGAAATCATCGGTTTTAGTATCATCCTTATACTAACGTAAAAGTGCTCGTCTTTTAGAAAATTGTCAGTTTTATTATCATCCCGATGCTAAGGTGAAAGTGCTCGTCTTTCAGAAAATTGTCAGCTTTAGTATCATCCCGATACTAAGGTGAAAGTGCTCGTCTTTTAGTTGGAAAATAATCGGTTTAGTATCATTCGGATACTAAGGTGAAAGTGCTCGAAAAGTGAGGAAATAATCCGAAGTGAAATTGTGTTGCTTTATGTGTTAAAAATACCATCGTGATCAAGAAAGTGGTGTAGTTATACAATATATCTGCTACTTTGAAGAAAAACTATCTCTTCCAGAGATTATGTGTGTTACTGAAATCTTCACCTGTACTTGAACAAGAAAACGGAAATTAAATCTGTGAGTAGATGTAACAAATCTTTTGTACAATAATATTGAGGAATATGATCATTTATCTTTTTTTAGATATTAGTATTTGTATATTTTGCTTCTATAATGCATTTTTTTAATTATAATTATTTCAATCTACTGTTGGAAATAATTGTGAAATTCAAATAGTGAAAGATCATTTCTACTTTCAGGGAGAAGTAACTGATATTGCCGCACGCATAAGTCCCGATACCAAGTCCCGATAGCCGAGTTGGCAGAGCGTTGGACTGAACTTCCTCAGGTCTCGGGTTCGAATCCCGGCCCCGGCAGATTTATCCAAAGACTGGAATTTTGTTCTCGTTTTTAATGTATTGTTTCTCTAGGTTCTAGATGAATCTAGATCATTCTTTAGAGTGCATACTGGGTATTTCTCGAATATTCCGAAGTGTATAAAAGCAGAGTTCATCGCCAGTTGGGCATGTTCTCAGTCCAGTGTTGTATCGAGCTCCCCAGCGTTAGAATAAATCTAATTGTTTGTTTAATTGAACTGTGTACTTCTTTCGAACTCTGTGACAAGTTTGGTGGAGGCGCGGGGTACAATTACGTCAAACGTGGATAATAGCGACAACCTTCGCAGGAGCCTCCGGTTAAGAGGATTATCCCCCGAATTCGGACTGTTAAAAGAAAATAGTAGGAAGAGGACAAAAATGCCGACCGAGCAAGAAGCCAAGCCCGCTGTAGTAACACCTTCGTTACAGCAATGGAGGAGCCCATCGACCTTCCGAGGAGCGCCTGGGGAAGACCCTCTCAAATGGCTTAAAGAGTACGATCGAGTAGCCAACTTTAACAAGTGGGATGACATGATGTGCCTGGCTAACGTTTATTTCTTTCTTGACGGTACTGCGAGACAGTGGTATGTCAACAACGAAGACGCCTTAGATTCCTGGGAAGCGTTTAAAAATGGACTAAGTGGACTTTTCGGTGACCGTCAAAGATATACCAGAAGGGCAGAAGAACAACTAAAATGCCGAGCCCAGCGTTCAGGCGAGAGTACACAGTCCTACATACAAAGTGTATTAGGACTTTGCCAAGAAGGTAAATCCTCTGATGAAGAAGACGAAAAAGTGTCACACCTAATGAAAGGTGTTGCTGAGGATATTTATCAGGCCCTGTTGACGAGAGAAATCAACGACACAGCAAGTTTTATCAAATGGTGCAACTATATCGAAGATATGAAGCAGAAGAGAGTTGGTCGACCGAGATTTGAAAGGCTTCCAAACGTCGTACCGGTTGCATCCCTGACGGATGAGACTGATTTGGTCTCTCTTATTCGCACAATCGTACGAGAAGAAGTCCATCGACTAGTTAACCAGACGCAAGAATCTTTGGACTCCGATCCCCAATCCTTAGAAGAGATCGTTCAAGACGAAGTTGAAAGGGTTTTGGCCCCAGTGTCAACAAAACCTACAGAAACTAGACCACGACCAACATACGCCGCTGTAACCAGGAAATACAGAGCTCCTGTTCAGAAATTCCCACCTGAACCAAGAAAAACAGATGTGTGGAGAACAGCTGACAACAGACCTGTTTGTTTCACTGCGGACGTCCTGGACATGTAATGCGCTACTGCCGAGAGAAAGGCTGTCTTTGACAACTCTCGAAACCGCCGACGGAACTTCGACGACGTTGGCACTGAAGAAGAAATACGCCGACCAAACTCTTCTCGCCGTTTTACGCCAAGTCCCACGAGAGGCCGATCCCCAATACGTCGTTACAGATCCCCGTCGCCATATCGCCGATCCAGTCAGTCGCCAGGCCGTAGGAGCGAGGAAAACTAAAGAGAGCGACCTTCCAAGGAGGTGAGGCCGCGTGTACTGGAAATCCTCCGTCGACCGCCAAGATGACTGGTAACCAACTAGACGTAATAATAGATAAGAAGCCGATACGTGCTCTAGTAGATTCTGGGGCATCGTTTTCTGTCATATCCGATAAGTATCGCCGATTTTTAAAGAAAGTTCTGTTTGCTGATGCCAAGAGCGTTATGCTGAAAGTTGCGGATGGAAATTTTGTTCGGCCGATAGGAAATGTGTTTTACGTGTCCGTATAAACAATCGAGAACTGCCTTTTGAATTTATTGTTTTATCCCATTGTAGCCATGACGTCATCCTAGGATGGGACTTTTTAGAGGCGTCTCAAGCCGTTATAGACTGTGGACAAAATGAACTTGTTCTAGAAGACATCTGTCGAGACTCCACAGCGCCTGACGCCTGGAATTTGTATGCCACCAGAGACTATACACTTAAGCCGCATTCTTTAACTAGAATAACAGTATCAGGATATCAAATCCGAGGAGACATAAATGTAGTTCTAGACGGCAGCAAACATTTGCTCTTCGAGAAAAATATTGCTACACCGTCCATGGTATCCACATATCGTAACGGAAAAAGTGATGTCTGGGTTACCAACCTGCAGTTCGAAACCAAATCATCCCTAGAGGAATGTGCATAGGCCAAGCTGAACCACTAAATGAAGGGCATCTATGTGTTATTTCCGACACATCGGGTTGCTTGGATGACCAGCAAGAAACTTCGGAGTCACGGATGAATTGTTCGTTAATGATGTCCCCGAGTTAAGTGACGAACAGAGAAACAAGCTATCGAACTACTCCGGAAATTTTCTGGGCTTTTTCACGAAGACCGACAAGTCGACAGCCGCGAAGACGAATGTGAAACACAGGAGTTTTACTGGTGATCATGCTCCAATCAACCAACGAGCCTACAGAGTCTCGCCGACTGAAAGACGCATCATTCATGAAGAGGTTCAGAAAATGCTTGATGAAGGTATCGTCCAACCCTCTGAAAGTCCTTGGTCATCACCCGTTGTGCTCGTAAGAAAAAAAGACGGTAGTTGGCGTTTTTGCGTCGATTATCGCAAGTTGAATAGCGTCACGAAAAAGACGTTTATCCTCTGCCTCGTATTGACGATACGCTCGACTGTCTGAAAGGTGCCAAGTTCTTTTCTTCCATGGATCTCCGATCTGGTTATTGGCAAATAGAAATAGACGAAGCGGATCGTGAAAAGACGGCATTTATTACCCCGAAGGCTTATACGAGTTTAAAGTCATGCCGTTTGGTCTCTGTAATGCACCTGCGACCTTCGAGAGAATGATGGACAATTTGCTACGCAATTTTAAATGGACTATGTGTCTTTGTTACCTAGATGACATAATAGTGTTCTCAGAAACTTTTGAAGACCATCTTATACGATTAAGACTTGTTCTAAAATGTCTTCAGGAAGCTGGTCTTAAATTAAATTCAAAGAAGTGTCTTTTTGCTGCCCAAGAAGTAAAGATTCTAGGCCATCATGTATCTAGTAATGGCGTTCGTCCCGATCCCGACAAAATAAAAGCCGTAAGAAATTTTCCCACTCCAAAGAATATACATGACATACGAAGTTTTCTTGGCCTTTGTTCATATTTTAGAAGATTTATTAAAGGTTTCTGTTATCTCGCCGAACCTTTGCAGTCGTTGCTGAAAAGTGGCGTGGAGTTTCATTGGGGTCCTGAAGAGGTGGAGGCATTTAACAGTCTTAAGAAAGCACTTACTTCGGATCCAGTATTGGGGATGTACGACGAAAGAGCTTCTACAGAAATCCATACCGATGCAAGCGGGTACGGTATCGGAGCTGTCCTAGTACAAATTCAGAATAATGTCGAGAAAGTTATAGCATACGCTTCTAGAACTCTGACAAAAGCCGAAAAGAATTATTCCACCACAGAAAGGGAATGTCTTGCCATCGTATGGGCTACCAACAAATTCCGGCCGTACATATTCGGAAAACACTTTACTGTTGTAACTGACCATCATTCCTTGTGCTGGCTCATGAATTTAAAGGATCCTTCAGGAAGGCTTGCCAGATGGGCCCTCCGACTTCAAGAGCATGATTTTGACGTAAAATATAAAACCGGTAAGAAGCATAGTGACGCCGACGCTCTTTCGAGAAATCCAGTGGAAGAGGAAACGGAAACACCAGACAAATTTTTAGCAGTCACGACGAGTATGAACCTTGCGGTGGAACAGAAAAAAGATCAAGACCTTGAGAAATTAAAACTTTTGAGCAACTCATCCAAAAACGAAGAATTCAGATTCATCGACGGTATCCTTTGCAGGAAGAATTTTGATCCAGATGGAAAGTTGTGGTTACCAGTCATTCCTAAACATCTACGAGCAGACATACTAAGGCACTTTCATGACGCCCCCACCGCAGGACACCTTGGTTTTGCGAAAACTTATGACAGGATTCGCAAGAGATTTTACTGGCCGGGAATGTACCGAAATGTCGTTCGGTATGTCATGCATTGTCGGGAGTGCCAAAGGAGAAAATCCGTTCCTCAACGACCACCTGGACGTTTAGTTCCCATCCCTCCAGCTATAGCTCCTTTCCATCGCATTGGAATTGATCTCCTTGGGAGATTTCCAAAGTCTGCTCATGGAAACAAATGGTAATAATAGTCTGCACGGATTACTCAACACGATATGCAATAACAAAAGCCTTGCCGACAGCCGAAGTCGCCGAAATAGCGAAGTTCTTACTTGAAGAAATTGTCCTCAGGCATGGAGCTCCTCGAGTAATTATCACAGATCGTGGAGCCGTCTTTCGATCCAGAGTTGTTTCCTCTCTCGTCGACTTGTGTAACATTGATCATCGTTTCACAACGGCGTATCATCCCCAAACAAATGGACTGACGGAGCGCTTCAATAAGACCTTGGCCGACATGTTGTCAATGTATGTGGATGTAGAGCAGAAAAATTGGGATGAAATTCTACCATTTGTAACCTTCGCTTATAATACCGCTAAACAAGAGACCACAGGTTTTACGCCGTTCTATTTACTTCATGGTCGTGAAGCGGAAACGACACTAGATACAATGCTACCATTCTGTCCTAACGATTTTGATGACAATAACATCACCAAGATAGCAGCAAGAGCCGAAGAATCACGACAGCTAGCCCGAGTGCACACTCTGAGAGCTCAAGACAAAGATCGTCGACGTTACGATTCCAAACACCAAATGGTATCCTACGCTCCCGGAGATCTCGTATGGATTTATACTCCAGTGAGAAAAGTCGGTCTCTCCGAAAAACTCTTAAGAAGGTATTTCGGACCGTATCAGGTGCTACGCCGTTTATCAGCCGTGACTTACGCAGTACAAGATTTTGATCCTGCTTCACGAAAAAGAAAACTAAGAGAAGTTGTCCATGTACTGCGTATGAAACCGTACCATGATCCCGCCGAGCAAATCGAAACCGAGGATATTCCTCCCAAAGAATTATACAAAGGACCCATCACTCGTTCCAGAATAAAGACCCTTGAACAAAATGACAGCGGGGCGCTGTCTTCTTTTTCGAGGGGAGCAATGCCGCACGCATAAGTCCCGATACCAAGTCCCGATAGCCGAGTTGGCAGAGCGTTGTACTGAACTTCCTCAGGTCTCGGGTTCGAATCCCGGCCCCGGCAGATTTATCCAAAGACTGGAATTTTGTTCTCGTTTTTAATGTATTGTTTCTCTAGGTTCTAGATGAATCTAGATCATTCTTTAGAGTGCATACTGGGTATTTCTCGAATATTCCGAAGTGTATAAAAGCAGAGTTCATCGCCAGTTGGGCATGTTCTCAGTCCAGTGTTGTATCGAGCTCCCCAGCGTTAGAATAAATCTAATTGTTTGTTTAATTGAACTGTGTACTTCTTTCGAACTCTGTGACAATATAACATTGCTGATAAATATGTATTTGTGCATTTTAAAATAATTGCTATATAATAATTTGCTATAAATAATTGCTATATAATAATTTGCTATAAATAATTGCTATATTGAGTAAATGGTGAAATTCTTGGTTATTATTATTATAAGGATCTGTTGAATATATATATATATATATATATTTTCTTTCTTATAAACTTAAATATTGAAATAAAAGGTAATTTCTGCTATCAAGCTGAGGGGGAGAAACCTCATTTAATTATCAAACTTTGATATATGTAATGTTTTCAGATTTAGATATTTTTACTGTTTATTTCATGAATTTATATATTTATAGCTTTCAAAAAGTTCTATTTGGTGATTTTAAATTTTATGTTTCTTGAGAATAGATTTGTTTAATTTGCATGAGTCACATCCTGTGATAGCGGAGTACTTGTTTAGTTTGTGTATTTTATTCATTGCATTTCCGGTGTGTTTTTTTGAATTACGTAAGGAAGGTTTCATAAAATATATAAGTATTTCACAAGAAATATTTCTTTTTTTAAAAAAAACGAATATTAAATAATCTTATATTCCTAATTGAGTCACAGTGTGATACATTTAGCTTTTAAATGTTTTGTACTTATTAAGTATATATTTCATAACGTAACATGTAATCACGTTTTTTCAATATGCTATTGTGGCTCATGATTAATTTTATATTTCATATACAGTTGAATTTATGGTATTTTATTTAGATTTTCTGAAGATCTTTGTAAAAAATGTTTTGTTTATTCCCTTGTATTGAAATTTTCTCTTTATATGTTTTCTCTGCAGGGAAGGTAGTTGTTTAATGATTAGTTAATACGTATCCATTGATATTAGGAAAACCAGTTTAATTTATAACTTCCTGTATACTTTAAAACCTGAATCTAGTTTTAGTTTTAAAGACAAATATGGCTTTTCTCTCAAAAGGCAAGAAAATAGACCTCTATAATTTAGCAAGTGAGCTACGAGTCTCTGTGACTTTAGAGGATAAAATAATTGACTTGCGCGAAAAAATCACTTCATGTACATTCTTTCAGAATAATGAGCAGTTTGTGAAAGAGATGCTCGATAACATTGTTGATGAACGTAAATCGCTTGAAATCGGAGCCTTAAAGAAAATAGAACGGGAGGATAAGTTCCTTGCTGATCAGAGAGCATTTGAGCTTGAAAAGCTTAAATTACAAGCGCAAAATCCTCCAGCTTCCGTAGGTAGTTCTTCTCAAATGGATTCTAACCCCATGAGGCTGGATTTAAAAACAGTCTTGCCCACATTCATCCCTGATAAAGATGACATATCATTGTTTTTAACAATGTTCGAAAGACAAATGAAGCTCCTAAATGTACCTGCCGATTTTTGGGTATCACACTTGGTGGAGTCCTGCCAAGTGATATTGGCAGGTTAATTGCAAGAGAACCGGAAGAGATGTTTAGGAATTATGCTCACATTCACAATATTTTATTGCAAAGGTTCAAACTGACAGCTGACCGTTTCAGAGTCCTTTTTTGTCGACACCAGAAACAGGATCATTCCACGTGGAAAGATTTCTTTTTTGAGCTAAGAACCTTTTTCGAAGTTTGGCTAAAAGAATTAGAAATAGATTCATTTGAAACCTTGAAAGATCTTATCATAGCAGATCAAATAAAAAAAGGTGTCCACCAGATTACAAGAATCATTTCCTAGACACTTGGGAAATAATGAATGATCCCGTTGTGATAGCTGAAAAGCTGGACTCATACGAAAATGTTAAACCCTCTTCGCAAAAATTAACAAAACTAAGCAACTCTCGTTTTTCTAGGAACACAAGCAATCCGGAGTTTAGGAAGTCTCACTCATTCAAAGTTGAAAAGAATGTTTCGGGTAACCACCCTAGCTACATGCCAGCTCGGAATACCAACACCGGTTTTCATCCACCTATTCCTTGCTATGGTTGTGGCAACCCTGGATTTATAAAATCGAAATGTCCAAAATGCTCACAAAAAAAGAAAGTGCCTCTGTCAACGCCATACACATGTTTACTTGTCTTACCTCCCCAGTAGCTCTACTTGACATCGAAGTCTATGAGGCTACAGGCACAGTTTGTGCTGATACAGGAGCCAGCCAGTCACTCGGGGGAGAATTAATGTTTAAATTCTTGAGAAATCGCGGACAAAAATTCTCAGAATTTCATCTTGCTATGTGCCTAGCTGATGGTTAACAATCCACATCCCTTGTTCAAAAAGCTACAGTACCAATCACCGTGGGTGGACGAACTTTCCAAATCGATTTAATTTTTTTGCCACATGCAAAAGGTAACCGCACTCTTCTAGGTGTTGACTTTTTAAGGACATCAGGAATCGTAATGGACATGCGTAACAATTTTTGGTATTTTGGTGACAAACCAAGCTTCAAGATACCTTTTTCAAAAGATGTTTCTTTGCCTGTAGACGACAGTCCTGTCGAAATAAATAGAAATTGTCCCACAAATTCGATTCCCAGTGAAATTCCATTACATAGCAACACTGTTGATGAAGAAATTTACGAATTAAAAACTATAATTATTGATTTCCCGACGAGAACTGCTAATGAGCTAAGAACAGAACAATTGAAGGACCTTGAGCTAAAAAAGATAGTTGATTGTTTTGAAAATCCCAACAAGGGAGTTCACTTTGCCAATTGGACTGGGAGAGGGTACGTGATGAATCAGGGAGTACTGTACCGGTACTCACCTCATGCTGAAGTTGAAGAAGCTCAACTAGTTGTCCCTACTCATGAGAGAGAGAAGATATTAAAATTGCACCATAATGCTCCCACCGCTGCACATTACGGTGCTGATGGTACCTTTTCCAGAATTTCCTCGAAATATTACTGGACTGGTATGAAGAAATTTATTTCTGATTATGTGAAGAGCTGTTCAGAATGCATTAGATACAAAGCCACGAATCAGAAACCTGCAGGTCTTCTGCAGACCCCTGTTCCAGCTCAATGATTTGAGAGCATAGCTATTGATCTTTTTGGTCCCTTACCAGAAACGACCGATGGTATGAAGTGGATTTTCATAGTGGAGGATTACACAACAAAATGGGTAGAGTTATTCCCATTAAAGCCAGCTACTGCTAAAGAATGTGCCATGACACTTCTAAATGAAGTCTTCCTAAGATACGGAGTGCCCCGTAGACTAATAAGTGACAATGGGACTCAATTCGTGAGTGCGGTGATGCAACAGTTATGTTTTGTCTTGGATATCAATCAAAGTCTCATTCCCGTATATCACCCACAGGCAAATCCAGTCGAAAGGAAAAATAGGGATTTGAAACCTCGTTTGGCAATGATGGTAGTTAACAACCATACATTATGGATTTAAAAGCTACCAGCTATTAGGTTTGCACTGAATACTTCAAAATACGAGTCAACAGATCACACGGCAGCATACATAATCTTCGTCAGAGAACTACGAACTTTGCACCAAGTAAATACTGATATACGGTCCGTCATCCATAACGATAATTTTGTGCCTGAATTTACACCCTATTTAAACGTTTTGAAGGATACATGTCACAAATTAAAGAAAACATTGAGATGAGTCAAGATCGTCAAAAAACATATGCAGATAAATCACGCAGACCAAGTCCTAACTATAAAGTTAATGATCTGGTATGGGTAAAACTTCACCCATTAAGTAAAGCCAGTCAGAACAGGAGTGCAAAACTCATGCCTAGGAGAGACGGGCCGTACATTGTGTTATCCCAGAGATCTTCCACTACCTTTGTAGTAGCCAGTTGTGACAAACCTGACGAACCTTTATAGGTGTCTACCATACATCAGCTTTAACACCCTTTCTGAATGGCACAGAGACCCAGTCTCCTGTAGTACCTCTCAAGAAAAGAGGAAGGCCACGCAAACAGCCATTGGTTCCTAGAGGGACTGCCGGAGAGAATGCCATATTGTCTGCTAGTACACCCCCTCACCGAGACGGTCTTCGGCGTTGTAGGGGGAGAATGTAACAAATACATTTAAACCCTGCCTTCCCTTGATGATTAGTGGCAGCCAGGGGGCACCACCTGTTCTTTAGGGAAGCGGGAACTCGTTCCCCTCGCTCTTCTGCCCAGGATCGCTACCGGGGAAAGAGGTGTACACTTAGAGTCAAAAAAAGCCTGTTTCCCTCCTTTTAGTCCTTAAGCCATTTTCTGTAACGATAATGGATGTGTGTTGTTTTGTTGTTTTATTTAAGTGACCCCTTGTGTTGTGGAACGTAAAAACATTAAATAGTATTTGTTCCAGTAATGAAAAGGCTTCTTCATTTCAACACAATGAATACACGACATGGGAGATTGTCATAAGTTCTTTTAAACAGTTATTTACAATTATAGCATTTATCTAAAAAAAAATCATTTTACATTTTTGTATACAATGTCGTGCACACAGTTTTACTCTCCTTACAGTTCAGCTATTATATCAAGAATAATATTTTATTTTTTAAAAAATGAACTCGTGCGAAGAGTCGGTGTTTCAACCAATATACGTTTGATGTATCAGTACTGAAGAAGGTATTTTATAAATAATTTCTTATTACTGAATTTGGCCGCGGTATCCGAGTGGTATAGGTATCGAATCGTGGCTTGCCTTGTCACGAGTTCGAGCCCAGTACCACTAAAGACCCTCCGTGTAGGGCAGCGATGCACGTTAAATCTGTTGAGAGTTGAAACGTTTTCCCGTTGGTGTGGTGTGGTAGTTAGGAGAGAGGGGTGCCAGCTCAGGTGTCATCCACGTCACTTGACCATGATTCAAAATTACGTGGTCCGTCGTCAAAAGCCCTCGTGCAGCTGAACAGTGCGTCGTTAATATTCAATCCATCAATCTTATTACTAATTTAAGAACAAGTTTAATGATTATTAGGGACTTCCACTGGCTTGTCTTGTAGAGGAAAGTTTTTCAAAGGAAGGTTTAATATCAGAAATTGACACTTAGAGTTATTTTTCTATATTTAGCTGAGATCTATATTTTGTCTTCAAGGCATCCACTGCAGAAAATCCGGTTTAACAAAGGTGGAATGTTGAAAATGGTAATAGTAATGGTAATACACTTGGAAGACAATATTCGCCGTGTTATTGCCGATATAAGGCCACAAATGTTGGAAAAAGTCATCGAAAATTGGACGTCCAGATTGGACTACATCCGAGCCAGTCGTGGCAGTCCTATGCCAGAAATCATATTTAAAATGTAATACCACAATATTATCTTTGGAAAAAAAAATTCATGTCAATCGTTGTTTTATTGCAATTTAAAGTTCTATACCTCTCAAAAAAACACCCTTTATATATAAATTTAAATTGCATATTGTACATATATTATGTAGTTGTAAAGCATATTTATTAAAATAAGAAATAAAAAAAACAAAATGTAAGTATTCCCTTTCAATAAAGTTAAATACTGCTCAACTTCGTATCGATATATAATGGGTATAATTTGTGACTGTCAATTTGATGCGATTCTGAACATTTAGTTGTTAAACAAGTTTGTGAACTCAAAATGCTTTTCATATGAGAAAAGATTTGTAAAACCGAAAGTAGAGTATTTGCAATTTTCTTCAAGCAATTAAATCTCTCCATCAATGACATCCTTTAAATTTAAATGATTGTAGATTTATTGTTAATTAATTTTTATAATGTTTCGCAATTCCGTAAATGTTGTTTTCCATAATCCTGCAGATTAACGTCTTCAAATCCCTCTCAAAAATTGACAAATTTGAAGAGTAGTGAAAGATACCACACGGTGCCGCTATCTTGTAAGTAATATTCTTGACTTTTATCAAATGCGTTCCAATTGAAGGAACTTAAGAAATTCCCGTTTTGAGATATTTATCCCTTCAACAAATTTGTGAAAATCGCACACTTATAAATACTTTTTTTTTAACTCTTGAACAATTAACTCTCCAAGTGAGGGATTCATCTTCTCTAAGAGAATATCCATTGCTCAGAAAATTTACGTTTTTAAGTTCAATAAAATAGATCCTTTAAATCAAAAACTAAATATGTAATCATGCCTTTCTGTAGATTACAACATACTTATTACGAAATGAATTAAAACACTTTGGTGTATGCGAATCAGTACTATAAGATCACACCTCTTTTAAGTAATATCGCAAAAGCAAATATAAATATGTATATATATATTTATTTATAAAATTCCTGAAATTGATAATACTTTAATCCTTCCACATAAATACGAACAAAATAGTCCAGATCAGAAATGGGCATTAAATCAATCGCCAAGAAGAACGCCAAGATATTTTGGAGTAACTGCCTGAAGCAGTGCTTCTCCAACTTTCAATATACGTGACCCACTATTCAATCATCATTTTCATCGCGCCCCCTTCCATACTGTAACAATGTATTGAATTCAATAATACTATACTTTGACACTAAAGCTATAATATATTATATATATACGACTTTAACCTTTTATGTACCACCGACGTATATAAACATCTCACTCAGCCAAATCATTAATTTTCTGGACGTATATGTACGTCTTTCCACAGTACGATCAATTCTGTGCAGTGCTATCCATAAAATTATTCCGAAGGCTTTGGAATGCAATAAAAGGACTTTGACAGTGTTTGCGAAGGATTTATTTGTTTCAGAGAATTTGCTTATTTATATTCTTTTTCTCCTTCCCCTACCCCTAAAAAACCCATCGAAATAGGCTCGTCTACATGGAAAATGGTGGCACTGGGGAGCGAATCGTGTAACTTTTAATCGACTGTTAATGAATTAATTATAAACCGTACACACACAAATTTTCAAGATAAGTGTTAATACAAACCCATGGGTCACTGATAATCATCAAATTTGTTTTTAACTTAGTATTGTTGAATTGATAGTAAAATACATTATACAGTACTGATACATTTATAAGTGTATAAAAAAAGTGTAAATGTGTATTTTATATTATCAGAAAGTATTTTGTTTGTTTTCTTTCAGTAAATTAATTTCTTAAATAATCTTTTGTTTTCGACTTTTCAATATGCTGGCGCCCCCCTCGTGGAGTTATCACGCCCTCCAAGGGGGGGCACGCCCCACAGTTTGTGAAACGCAAGGCCTGAAGATTAGCAGTTAGAAATTATACACCGAAACATTCCAGATTGGCTGACAATATGCAGATAAAGTCTTCAACTAACTATGACTACGAGAATTAACTTAAGATGAAAATGTTTTCCGTTTTAAAGTATTTTGAATTGTTTCATAACGAATGCTTAATTTTATATAAAATTATATTTGTGAATAGTAGAGCATTATGTTTGTATCTTGCGCTTTGCTTTAAACGCGGTCTTGAAAGAGTAAGTGTTTTAATTGTAGTTATGTAGGTATATGCATATTCCGTATCAGTGGCGCACACAAGGGAGGTCCTGAGTGTCTGAACCCCCCAAAGCCCTTGATTTTTTTCCGATTGATTATAATTCTAAGTATTATGTAGTACGTAAAATTTAATTAATTACTTGCTATTAATGATTAATTTTATTAATTATGCTAATTATTTCTTTCGTATGTATCCTAGTAATAAACACACGACAACAACAACAATGCTAATTATTTATTCAAGAACTAGTTTTTTACTGTGTTTTCTTCCCGAAAATCGACAAAATCAAAAGGAGCATGATACAAGAATGGTGAACTTTCGACCCCGGAACCCCCACCCCCCCTGAAAAATTCCTGTGTGCGCCACTGTTCCGTATTTATTATTACGTTGTAATAAATATAGCAGATTTTTTTTCTTAGCTTAACACACATACGCCACTGGGTGGACCGTAACACCTTGGAAACATTGGAAATAAACCGTACCCCTGGACAGGGTCGTTTTAAACTTCTCTGGCACCTTAAGCACTTCAAATTGTTACGCTCCCCTTCTTTAGTTCTTACTTTGCCAGTTTTGGATCTATATGGATTTTCCCGTAACTCTCTTATCCCCCTTTCTTGGTTTTGTTCTATGGGGAGTCTTTTCATTATCCACCGCCTATAGACGATGTTTACCTGGACTGGGAACCGGCGGCGTAAGGAAAGGATAATGGTATGGTTTAGAAACTCTTGTACATTTTTTACCTCACAAAATCATTGACAAACCACCCACAATTTGTAAATTAGTTTTCGATTGCAGTGCAGAGTATATACACTCTGTCGCAAAAAAATATATGCACCCAGAAGAAATTGAGCTACATTCACGAAATTTGGTATGCATGTAGTGTATATGAAAATAAACAAATGATTAAAAATTCATAACAAAATATCATTTTATTAAGCGGTTACAGCTTGCAAAAGGTTAAAAATCAGTAAGTAGTAAAGCCACCTCTGGCAGCTATACAAGCCGAAATTCGGCGTGGCATCGATTCAATTAGATCACTTATGACTCCCTGTGGAAGATCCTGCCATAGTCTTTGCATCTGCGCAGTTAATTCTCCTGTATCTCGGGACGGCTGCAGTTGCCTTCCCAGCGCGTCCCAGACATGCTCTATTGGCGAAAGATCTGGTGACCTGGCAGGCCATGGTAGGACGTCATATCCTTGAAGACATTGTTGGGAGAGTCGCGCAGTATGTGGACGAGCATTATCCTGTTGATAAATGGCACCTGTGCGACTTGATAGCATGGGTAGCACAATCGGCGTTAAAATATCGTCCACGTATCTGCGAGCTGTCAAAGTGCCTTGAAGGACCACTAAAGATGATCGTGTGTCCCAAGAAATTGCTCCCCACACTGTCACACCTTGTGAAATTGCTGTATGCTGCTCGACAATAAATGCCGGATCGGACCGCTGGCCGGTGCGCCTCCAGACACGTGTGCGGTGGTCATCAGCACTGAGACTGAATCGGGATTCATGACTGAAGATGACACGTCTCCAGTCTGTCACACTCCAAGTTGCCCGAGGTCGGCAAAAATCCAGTCGACACTGCCTATGATGTGGGGTCAGTGGTAAGCGTCTTAGCGGACGTCGGCTCCTCAAGCCAACTTCGGTCAGTCGTCTCCTTATGGTTTCTCTTGATGGCACTGGATGTCTGGAAGGAGGTAAGTGGCGTTGAATCGATGCTAGCGACGTTGTTGGTGCCGAAGTGGCCACTCTTCTGATTGCACGATCCTCGCGATCATTTGTGTTCCTGGGACGTCCTGACCCTCCGCGACGGTACACTCTACCTTCTGTGATCCACTGTTGCCAACACCGAGCAACTACCATATCGCTCCGACCGAGGTGGCGGCCGATACGTCTATTCGACCAACCTGCTTCTCTGAGGCCTATTATACGGCCCCTATCAAAGTCCGTCAGCTGCTCGTACTGCCGCCGGTTACGTCTTAGAGGCATCCTAAGTCTCAATATCGTCTATCAAAGTCATCAGATTCGTTTGGATAGCCGTACGGCGCTCGTACTCATGCTTTTAAACTCTCCCAGTTGCGCAACTAATATGCGCATAGCACACTTAGCCTTGTCTCATTGGCTTCGAAATTTTAATCATTTGCATATCTCTTACCAGACTACATTCTTGCCGAGTTTCGTGATTGTAGCTTGCTTTCTTCTGGGTGCATATATTTTTTTGCGACAGAGTGTATTATTGCTGAACTGTTTATTAACTGGTTAATTATTATCTTTTTCATCGCTTATTGTTCTGCTACATTTTACTTTTAGACATCTTAATTTTTTTTGAGTCACTGTACTTGTACAATAAAGATTTTCTTCAAGCTTGATTTGAACAAACGTTTTCTTTGATCATTGCGAAATTATAAATGCCTCGACCAATGGGAACGCTCCCCTTCACTATCCTGATCTGTACTCCTGTTCTATGATAATTTTACCGGGCTTTCTGATCTTCGTTTCCTTGCTGCATCCGGATTGGCTCTCTTCGTTAGGGTGAGTTTTGGAGCACATAGTCCCGTCGGACTCTAATCTCCTATCCTGGAAATTTTAGATGACTGTGAAAAATTATACCAATGCCCATTTTAAAAAGGTATTAAATTAAGGAAAAAAATTAATATTGAAAGATCCAGTCTGTAAAAAATTTAATGGGTGAAACAATTGGAATTTAAATAAAATGAAAATAAAAAGCTCTTTCAAGAGCTAGAAAATCAGTCCTCAGAACACCCAGAAGTGGGCGGAGTTACGGTGGACAATCGGGTTGCAGCAAGAACCGAGATCAGAAAGTGCGGGGAAAATATCGGGAGGTGGGAATATGGACTGTAGAATGAAAGGAAGCAATTTTATTGGCCGAGCTAAGAGTTCAGTTAATGGGGTATATAAGCATTACAAGATTTGGTAGCCAATCAGAGCTATAGTGACGACAAAATTGAAGAAGTCGAAAAATTAGTGAATCACTATTTCGACAACTTCAATACACCTACACCTCCCCTCACTTCGCCCTTAGAAGTACGAGGCATCATTAAAAAATGACCAAATAGGAAGTCACCCAACCCAGATCAGATTCCAAATATTGCTTTAAAATATCTTCCTATTAATGCTATTACACATTTAACTAAAATTTACAACAGGTGCTTCATTAACTGCCACTTTCCTACAGAGTGGAAAATAGCAAATGTAGTCATGTTGCCAAAGCCAAATCAAGATCATAAATTTAGTCAAAATTATAGGCCAATTTCTTTATTAAATACCACTGCTAAGATTTTCGAAAGAATTATTTTAAATAGGATCAAAACTCACTGCAAAGCCATAGATTGCATTCACCCGGAACAATGCGGGTTCCGGGAGGGCCATTCTACGCTACACCAATTGATACGTGTCACTAATATTATAAATGAAGGCTTCGCTAGCAAACTATACACTGTTGGTGTCTTTTTGGATGTCAAAAGGGCATTAGACAAGATGTGGCATGATGGCCTCATTTACAAAATGATTAAACTCAAAAAAAAAAAAATTCCCTGTATATTTAATTAAAATTACTTACAATTATTTACACAACAGAACCTTCCGGGTTCGTGTAAATAACACATTCTCTGAAACGGGTTTTTGTCACAGTGGTACCCCGCAGGGTTCGGTACTATCCCCGTATCTTTACAACATATTCACATATGACTTTCCAGATCACCACACTGTCAGTACATGTCTATTCGCAGATGACTCGGCGGCGCTCACCCAGGGTGTCCATCTCAAGTACACAATTAAAACTATGCAACACTTCCTCGTCAAACTAGAGAATTGGTTGACAGATTGGAGAATAGCAATAAATGTAGAAAAAACACAAGCCATTGTTTTCAGAAAATGGGGCGTCATTGACCCTCAAACTGAACTCACTCTTTTTGATGACAACATTCAGTGGGTCCCGGTCGTTCGTTACTTGGGCTTATATATCGATAGTCGACTAACTTACAAGAATCATATTGACTATCTTTCAGACAAATTCTGGGGTAGAATACCGTTAGCTATCTCCCTTATTGGGAGAAACTCTCCTCTCTCCCTGGAAAAAAAAGTAATTCTCTACAAGCAAATTCTGCGTCCAACAATAACGTATGGGTCCCCCGTATGGGGGGCCGCGGCCCCGACCCACACTAAACGCATTCAAATCATTCAAAATAAAATTCTTAGAATCATTACTAACGCACCCTGGTACGTTAGAAATAGTGTCATTCATCATGACTACACATGGAGCCGATCGATAATTACATCACTAGAACTTCTAGAAATGTTTTTATTTCAATCCAAAATCACGAAAACCCAGTAATTAAAGCACAAACACTTTTCACGTATCCTCACTCTAAACTAAATTTTGCTTACAAAACTACTAAATGGAATCTGCCCTTAAAACCACCGTAATCACAACAAAAAACACTTAATTGCTACACTTCACAACATTCATATGCATTTGCCTTTCATCAGAACTGGGATCAGTGTTAAAGCTGGCTCCAGCTTCGCTACACCTGCTGTGTCGTCTGTAAGTTTCCCTTACAGACTCCTTTCATTTTCAGTCTAGCTGCCAAAAAAAAATGCAGCATTTTCTTTCCCACTGCGTTTTTGGTTCTCCTCGAACGCGTTTTGGGGCTGTTAAGCCCCCCCTTCCTGCGCTCTTCCATGCCTCGGCCTCGTGACGTACTCTAGTTTCGTCCTCGTTCGGCCGTTTTCTTCCTCTAGCCTTCCCCTGCGGGGGAGTTGTGACGAATCTATACGGAACTTTATCACTAACCTTCTGAACCGACCTTTTTAGGGAAATTTAATTCCCTACCTATTTCCAATCAACTCCAAAAAGCGGACAGGATTCATTGTTATGCAGATTAGATTCAGTATTTAAGTCAAACGAAATAGTAAAGTTAGAGCAGTAGGAGAAAGACATTGAAACATAGAGTTACAGTGATTTTGAATTGAAATATTGTTGTTGAAGATAAATTAACCTCATGAAGAATTGAGATTCCGAGTGGTAAATATCTTTTTGAAGTTAAAGTCTCACTCAAGTTTTAAGAGTCGGATTAAAGTTAAATGTTCAATAAGAACATTTTTAATTATAACTCTGGGATCTCTTATCGTGGTAATTTCTGCGAGATCATTATTTAATAAATTAATTGAATTATTAACTAATTAAGTTAATTTAAAAGATATTATCTTTAAAACCTCATAATATTAGTATTCGAATTTGTTAATAAGTCCTTGATTTTATTTGGGAAAGATATCCAAATAAAGAAAGTTATTTATAAAAATGGCTACTGGTTCTTTTTTGTCTCATAATTATTCTAGTTCTCAAAGTGAGGCCCCCAGGGACTATCACAGAGTTATTTCAGATATTGGTCTCTCTTTCATCCTTTTCTCCGCGATTTTGGGTATAAGCGATTTATTTCGCTGGCACCGTCTCATCTAATTTTCGTTTCGTTCGTAGCCAATCAGAGCAAACTGCGATACAACAGAGTTGGATCACAGTGAGAAAGGGTTGAATTTGGAATATAAATTTATAGTTCAGATAAAATTAATTAAAATCGGGATTGACCAAGATATCTCTTGGTTTTCGGATGAAGGGATAAGTTGGATAAGTGGGGATAGCTTGGATAGAGATGGGTTGTCATGTCCATCTACGTTACTAAAGAAGTTAATTGCGAGTTTACGGATCGTTTGTCTGATGGTCGGGATATTGCATGCTGTTCTAATGTCAGCATTTCTCATGTACCAGTGGGCATCGATAATTTGTCTTAAAATTACATTTTGGGTGCTTTCAATTAGGTCTATATTGGTTCTTGCTGCATGCGCCCAGATTGGCGAAGCATATGTCAGAAGGGGTTTTAAGATCAGAATGTAGATAAGCATTTTATTACGTCTATTCAATTTAGACTTTCGACAGATAAGGGAATAAAGTTGACGCGAAGCGTTTTTAAATTTATTTCTAACGTGTGTAATGTGTTGTCTGAACGTGAGATTTTTATCAATTATAACACCAAGGTATTTGGTATGCTGAGACCAGGGAGTTCTTTGGTTTTGAAGCGTGATTTCGGGGGGTGGTCGTTTTTGGGAAAAAGATACTGCTTCAGTTTTCGTGGTGTTCAGTGCAATTTTCCAGACGGAGAACCAAATTTCAAGGTGAGCGAGGTGTTTGTTTATGTTTTGTGTCAGTGTGTTGGGGTTGTAGTGTCTGCTTAAAATGGCAGTGTCATCCACATACATACAAATCATTGTATTAGTACTTTTAATAATATCATTTACGTATAGATTGAAGAGAACTGGCCCCAAAATAAACCCTTGAGCAATCAGATTAACTCCGCCTACATTCTGACTTCTCGATGTATAATTTTCGAGCACTTAAAAGAGCTTTTTGTTTTTTTTAATGTAGTTTTAAAGTAATTTTTCTAAACTTTTAAAGTAAAATATCTATTTCTTATTATCTTTTTTAAATGGGTATTGGTAAAACTCTTCGCAGTCATCTTCAGTCCAGGATAGGATTCCGAAAAGACTCCGAAAAGCATCACAACGATGTATGGGGAAAAATTCTCAAGGGAGACTACTCTGAGAGCAGGGATCGGGAATAGTCAGCTCGCTAGGGTCCTATTGGAGGAGAGAGAGTCTGCCTAATTTGGAAGTGGGAAAAAAATGAGAATTCAGTCGAGAATTTGAGAAATATAAAAGTTAGCAAAAAATATTTCTGGGGTGATTAAAAAGAGTATTCAGGGGATATTTTTCAATGCGCACAGTATTGCTCTGTTATCGTGAGAATCGATATTATTGAAGAATTTAGTTGCGATATCTTTTTGATTACTTTTCTGGGGGTTTTAAGTTTGAAGCGAATCTCATATCTTCGTTTCGCATGTACCAGTCAGCTTTTGTGATGGTACGGATGATTAAGTTTTGGGCTTTTTCAATTAAATTAATATTACACTGCTGGCCACCATAAATGCAACACCAAGAAAGAAAAGAGATAGCACAACAAAATTTGTTTTGTCGATAACATGATGACCAAGTATCAAATGATTAAATTTATAGAGTTCTGTGAAGTGTGGTTCCTGCCAGAATCAGTAGCCAGAGTAGCCGCCATTGTTGGAGATCACCGCTGCCACACTCCTAGGCATTGATTCAAAGAGACTTTGGATGTGTTCTTGGGGTACAGCAGACCAAGCAGTTTAATATTGAAACCAGCAGATTAATTTATCCCCTCATAAATTGTAATGAAATTATTAAAACTGATTAATCAGTTTGACTCAATGTTTCCTTTCACTCTTAAAATTTGAGGTATAAAAAATTATGTTACATATAGTTTGAAAGGAAACCCATGCTTAAAAAATTCCTTTACTGGCATACAAGGCTAATTCAGGGGTAGTATATGCAATCAATTTATTAATTACTTCGATTGTTTAGTTGCTATTTAGAAGATTGGGTTTTAATGAGAAGGTATACACTATCAATAGTTGCTCACTAGAAAAATAAAAAGGTATCTTGACTTAACAATCAACTCATATGTCTACAGTTATGCAACAGCTCATAGAATTGACTAAATCAGTGATTCCCAAAGTGGTTCATATAGAACCCCAGGGGTCTATGACGACCTACAAGGGGTCCATGCGAGCAAAAAAATAATTTGGGGGTCCATGAGACTTATATGGGGGTCTATGATTTTGTCTCTCATTAAACCAGATCGAGATTTTTTGAAAATTTGATCTAGTGGAAATAAATTCTACAAATTTAACAGATTTATTTACTAAATTTATTGTTACTAAATTTATGGTTACTAGGTGACAGTTACTAGGTTATGGTTACTTTTATTAACCCTCCAAGCAGTTAGCACGGAAAATTCCGTCATTGTAAAGATACTTCAAAAATGCACTGCACGAGTTTTTTTGCCTTCAAGTAACATTTTCAAAAGCGGATTAGCCATACTTTTCTGAAATCCTTTCCCCCTTTTAAAGGTTTAACATCTTGAAAGATAATTAGGGTCGGTGGAAGCAACACAGCAGGACACTGATAGGAAGTTTTATGGCTCGCAGGGAACCCCGTGTTTTGACCCTGGAGCAATCGTAAGAAATCGGGGGAAAAATTCTTTAGACCCCAGGAAGTGTTTGTTTGTGAGCTTGTATTTTAAAAGTTTTGAAAAGTCCCAACGCATAACTAAAATATGTTACAATTCCCTTTTGGTTTCATATTAATTTGAAACTGTAACAAGTTGGGGCGTGTCAGGGCAATCTGCTATTTTATATAGTTAGACAAATTATCTTTTTTAAAGTATATTCTTTCGCTTCATTTTTCTTATCTTAATCAATGCTTTCAGTTTTTGAAACATGATTATTTCATTATAAGATATCAAAAAAAAAATTAGTAAAACACCAAACACTAAAATTTGAAATTTTTTCAACTTTCCAACCACTAAGAATGAATAAATTTAAACTTCATCAAATAATTTGAAACATTTTCTTATACTTTGATAAAAATAATAACGAAAAAAAAACTAATTAAGATCTATTAGTTTTTTTTTTAGATTTCAAAGCCAGGGGAGATTTCAGGGGAGTTTACGTACAGTGCCTAGTTATATATTGTTAAAATACACCGAATTATATTTGAATTTTAAGTGCTTGAACTTCAGTTTACATCAAAGACAACATGAATGAAGATTTTCCCACATTTTTTTTAAAACTTGAATGTTTGAATAAATGGTAATAAAAAAAATACGGAAACTTTACAGTAGACATTTATGCATATAAATAAACATAAAAATCAATTTTAAATTCGAACTATTCAAAAACATTCGAATTATTCTTCAAAAATATCTATTTATGCAAAATACCTCAACATTTATCGTTTTTTAAAGGCTAACTGAATAAGTAATTAAAATCTGGATATTTTTTGAAATCTCGACCGTATAAAGCTAGACATTTTATGTTAGAAATTCCATTTGAAATTTCGAAAAAAAAATGTATCGCGCAGTTAAAAATTATTTACCATAAGTTCTAGCAACTCTTTGAGTATAATATAAATTTCAAATTTTATTATATAGCTTCTTTGGTATTTTTTAATATATTTCGAAAATTTCATGCAATTCAGTTAAAACATGCATGCTAAGAGCAAAAAATATACTACAAAAATCGTTGAATAAACAATAAAGTTTTACATAGAAGCAAAACTGAGAAGCTAAAGCGTAGGAATGAAAAATTTTGAGTATATCTGAAGTAGTTTTCGAAATATTTATTTTAAAGTTCAAAAAATTTGTGTGCGTTATGTTATACTTAATATTAAATAAATGGTTAAAATAACATGTTAATAATAGTCATGTAATCGTTTGATGATACATTCATATGTTAATAAAAATTATAATGGTCATTGATGCGAATGTCAAGAATTTTAAGTAATTTTAAATTCAGACATTAAGATATTGATGTAGAAAATATAAAACGACCATCTAAAATACATGAAAAATGCAGTCTGCTATAAAATGATCTTGACAAACAAAATACGGCATTTTCACTTACTATGGCAGAGCCGGCTTAGTCAGGGGCGATCTGGAAAAGCAGAGAGGGAACCGCGGTTTTGATGGATGCCGCTCTAGCTTTTAAATCTCTCAGAAAAAAAATATATATAAATTACAAATGCAAAAACTAAGTCTTGTAATTTTCCATACATTTTTATAACAAGGAATTGTGGAATTGGCTCCCAATACTTTGTTGTGTTTGACAATATCTAAGGTAACCAACCAATCATACTTTAGATAGATTTGCACTACTTTTTCGTAACCGTATTCCTTTTAAAATTAACTCGTGCAGCCAAAATACACTTTTTGCACTCTTAAAAATTTATGTAATCTATAACAGTTAATTTTAATTTATGCAACTTGTGAAATGTTCATAATTAACCACTTCCGTTTAAACAGTTTAATTGAAAAAAAAAGTTTGGAATCCCTCATTCATTAGTGAATTATATAAGATTCTAACATTAAGTTTTATTTTTCACCGAAAAGGTTCAAATGGTAGTGTATCGTGCTTCCACACAACAGGATTTGGGTTCTATTAACGGGCTGGGCAAGGTCGACTCTGCCTTTCATCCCCGCTACATTGGGTCGATAAATGAGTACCAAGCTTGCTTGGGGTCTTAAACACTAAAGGTCTCTCTTCAGACAGACCACCATCTGTTCATGCACCTCAGCGCCCAATGGTCACGTATATTGGGATGGCCATAGTAGTTCCTGGCCCACATGGATTGTTGTGCCAATGAGTTTCAGTTTTAAGTTTGAGGATTGCCTCACTTTGGGGATACCCCTTAGATAAACATGTATTTCCACTCATTTGCAATTAAAAAATTTTCTTTCAATCACGTTTATTTCAGAAGGAAGTTTGATTTTTCAAACGTATTTGCTGAATAACATGTATATTTGTATATTATATTAAAATTTTGATCAATCCAAAATTACATGTTTTTTGCTCCTCTAAAAGCTTTTAGGATTTTAATAGTAGTATATTTAAAAATAATAAGACATTTTTACGACTGTGTGAGCTTTTATGCCTCGTTTATAAATATAAGAAATTGCATTCAGCTACAGCTTTTAAAATGTACTGAAATAAGTGAATGAATAGCATATTTACATATTATGAATATTTTTGACTGCAGTAAGATATATTTATATTTCAGTTTCTTTACAATTTGAATAGAAGTTGTAAACCATTTTGCGAATAGTTTGATATTGAATATAAACCCTTAGGCTGTTTGATATTGTAAAGTGCTTTATTTTGATACCAGCACACATTAAAATAAGGCTCATTTACAGTTATATGATCAGCTTTAGTGATATTTAAATTTTAAAAAATAGTCTACACGTACGAAAACATTCTTTTAAAACCACACACCCCATCTCTCATACTATGTCTTCCATACAGCAGGAAATATTTGTGTATACTCAAAAAATTTAATACAGGATACATTTCAAAATGTTAAAATTGTTTTTAAAATTTGGTATTGTGGAACTGTCGGTTAACTTCACTGAACAAAATTGTTTTAAGTGTACTGTTTTGAAAGACAAAATTAATTAGGGAGAACTTTTCTCACAATAGAATTTGTAATGACTGAATTGTGTGAAAATGTAGTTATTGATGTGTGACATTTTTCCTTGTAATAAAAGAAACAGAAAGATAAGAACTTAAACTTGAGTAGAATATGGTTAGAAGTACTGTCATGCGCATTTGAAGAAGTATATCCCCCATTTAAATTAAAAATTATTGACTGAATGTGTGTTATGACCATCACAAATGCCGATGTAGAAAAGAAATTTTTATTTAATTCAAGAAGTTCGAAAAGGAGAACACTAGGAATGAAAATTTAGATTTTTTCCGAAAAATATTCAGTTAACATAAAAATATCATTTATATGATTTTAATTAAAATAAATTAAAAGTATTGAAATCTTTTTTATGTTATTTTAAATTAAAAATATAATTGAATAGAAAGTTATCGGTTTTATTTCATAAATATAATCATCGTATGTATATCACCGTATGCACCATTTTTTGTCTTATTGTTTAAAAAAAGAGATAGGGCCTTCGCTCTTTTTACCTCATTACTTTTTTAAAAAACAGGAAAGTGAGCGCGTTTTCTTACTCTCATATTCAAAAATGAATACAGGATGTTTTTTTCTGGTTCAAATCGCAATACCAATATATATATTTAATTTTTTAAAAATGACAAAAATAAATTTTGTTTGAAGAAAATATAATTATTTTTCAACTTCTAACACACTATTTATTTCCTTTTTTCCACCCTTCATTTTGTTTTAATTTTACTGTGACTAAACATATAGGGGAAACGACCCAGTGGCACTACAACTTTCAAACAAGATTGCCCAAGGCAACTTGACAGCTAGCTGTAAACGATTTATCTCTTGGTTCTTACTTTACAAAGGGACCGAACTGAGTCATAAAATTGTCCCCGTTCGACCTCCCAAGTTTTAAAAGGGGGAAAAGAAAGAAGTCTGTTGCATTTTTAAAGCGAATGTCAAAATAAGAGTAAACGCTTTCGGAATAACTTTTCAGGAGGGAGCTAACCACTCACAGGGTTAAGACAAGTACTATTTCAGCATCTCTTTCCAGAATCAAGCTAAAGAAACATAATATTGGACACCGCAAATTTTCTCAATTTGTCGCAGATAATCTTTCAGGACATTTTACCCTACGTTCAACATTTAAATGCCTTTTACTCAGATTTTGAAACTAGGTTTGTGATTGCTTTTTTTTATAGTAATACCACCGTAGACAATGTGAGAATTCAAAGTCACATTGAAAAAAAGTCATATTACAAAAGGAAATGATCCAAATAAACCCTAACGAAGAACTTAAAATAAAGTTTAGAAACGGATATCAGCAATTTTGGCTTTAAAAAAAGACATACCTGTTATTTGGTGCGAATTATAGAATATCTCGTGAGAAAGTTTTTAATCACTTTTCCTAGTGAGAGGGAGTTTCAGTGAGTTTGCCTATCTAAAAAAACAAAAACAAAAAAAAATTTAAAAAAACTGGACACTTGCTAATAAAGGAGATTTAGGGTTAATCCTGATTAGATTGATATTAAATGTTGAAAATTTGTTATTGAAGCACCAGATTCCTCCCTCTCGTTAAAAGCATTTGTTGTTGTTCAGTTATTTATGTATCAATTTAATTCGCTAACGTGTGCTTCTTAAGTTTTAAACGCTAAACAACCCTACAGTTAGAAATTTAATTCTTTTAAAGTAAATAGTAGTATCAGATGCTATAAAAGACATTTAAGTTGATAAACTTGCAAAAATTAAATATTAGGTAAGCAAAAAAACATGGCAAGGGGTCTATGAGACAAAAAAAAGTTTGGGAACCTCTGGACTAAATGGTTGTTATGTGACTAGTTAGTTATGCTTCAGTGAGAAAGGTTTTAGAGAAATGTTCTGTCTCTGTAAAATTGAGAATGTATAGTTCAATGTAATTTATGTATTTAACTCATCTAATTTCTATTTATATGGCTGTATATATATTTTTTACATATTATTAAATTTCATGTAAGTCAATTTACCATTTCTAATAAAAAATTACACTTTGGAGGAAATCTTTTATCCAGTTACTTTCAGAGTAATAAATATTCTATCTATATTGTTAATATCTTCCTGATATTAATACCTACACTGCGAAAAACAGTATT
The DNA here is from genome assembly GCA_019973935.1 of Trichonephila clavipes. Lineage (NCBI taxonomy): Eukaryota > Metazoa > Arthropoda > Arachnida > Araneae > Nephilidae > Trichonephila > Trichonephila clavipes. Next base: position 55,883 of record BMAU01001162.1, read on the forward strand.
CAGAACTAAGTACAAAAGGCTCACTTTTGAATACGTCACACATACTCAAAATAGCTCCGATGCAAACATGCTCAAATATGAGAATAGCCCATTCTCATCTTTGGCAACGACTACATAATCAAAATTGTAAACTTCACATGCTCATTTTTGAACCTGGTACTAGATCAAACTTGAGAGTATGACAACTAAATGAGTGTGTAATGTACTCATTTATGAGTATTTATGGGTCAAATATTACCACTTAAGTTCGAAAATCTAAATTCTTTATGCTTTCATTGTGTTACCAAAAGGTACTTGCGTATCATCGCAAAAGTGCCAACGTTCAAGATAATTCGCCATGTCTCGTACGCGCTGAATGTACTTCGTTTTATATAATGTCGCCAATATTTTTTAGGTTTTAATATTTTCCAACAAAAAAATAATTTTTCGTTTTACAAATGTAACTGCTATGTGATCATAAACTATATTATTTTGGAACTTTTATACCTCAAATTTAATCTTTATTTTTGTTATTTTCAGATTCGATACAATAGTTAAACAAATGTGTAAGCAATTTGGCTCATTAAAAGTTATATTTCTAGAAGCAATATATTGTCTCTTTAAAATCCTATACAAACAGAAAATTAGCTTTTATTTAAAATCAGTCTTTCAATAAGTATCTTGGAAACATTATGATGAATAACAGACTTTTCATATTAAAAATTTTTAAACACAAAGTAAGAAAGGAATAGTTTCTTCACATATTATGTAACATGAAAAGAAAAAAAAACTTCTAAAATTTAGAAACCTGACTAAAATAAGTCATTAGGCCCCCCCAGGTGAGTACTAAGTATTTTTTTTATCAATTGTTTTGTTTAAATCGATACATACACAACCTCTGCTCTCAACACTCATCAACCAAGCTACTGGGACTTTCTTTTAATCCATCCAGATGGATTAATAATGCATTGTAATGTATGTTACAAATCAAGCTCACTTTTATATTAACTTATTTTATGTATCACCAAAGAAAACAAATATTGTAGATTTTAAATCAAAAATTAAAATATTTAAAAAATTTAGTCCTTAGAAGAATGTAAAAACCACTAAACAGTAGATTTTTACATTTACAAAACATTTAAAATGCACAAATTTTTAACCAACTGGAAAGAGTGCTATTTAGAAGAAAAAATTAACATTTAAGGACCAGTCGAACCAAAATCTAGCCATTTTACTAGTGTACGGCATTTTAATAATTCTCTGTAAACAAGAAAAATAAACAAATCACATCTTTTAAATATTTATTCTGGATATTGCACACATACATAACAGACATTGAAAAAAAACCAAGGATATAAGTGTGATTTTTAAAACAACATGCCTTCATCCATAAGAGTTATTTTTTATTGATTTTTTTATAAAAACTATCTCCCTATATATAATCTATATTATAGTCAACTCCATTCTTATTTGTATAGCATAGCTTAGTTTATGTTTTAATTTAATATACATCAAATTATCATTTTAAATATAAAAAGTTCTAATGTGTAAAGAAACAAATAATTAAACAGATTTTTTTAATTTTTATCAAATCAATAGCATGTCTTACTAAATATAAGTGAAAATGTCTTTCAAACAGTATTTCAAATAAATTACATGTTAGGATACATGAGACATCTAAATTACATACTGTAAAATTTATAGATAGCTGGTTCTGAGAGGAATCTTAAAAGTTTCCTCTCGTTAGAATAAAATCTCCGCAAATGTTGTTCGTAATTATGTAGTATTCTAAACGAGAATTTAAAATTTAGCGTAACAAATGTAGTACCAAGCTCTCTTGTATGACTGTTTTGAATATGAGGACAAAGACTGTAATGGGAATCAAATGGTCTTTGGCAGAAAGTGTAAAATGTATGAAATTTGTAAACTATTTTTTATTTTCAGAACTATGAGCAAAATTTAAAAAAATAATGAATTGTAATATTAAAAATGAAGATTAAGCTTACAAGTAGAAATGAAACTAATGCTAATTAAAAACAAAGCATTTATAATTCAGAAACAAGGTAAAAGGTTTTAAAAAATACAATTTTTTTTACTAGTACACATAAAGACATGTCTTGCTGAGTGAGAGAGTATTAACGTAGCACTGCTCAGCTACACATGGGCTTTTGGCGACAGACCTCGTAATCTTGAACCATGGTCAAGTGATGAGGACGACACCTGTGCTGGCACCCGTCCTCTCCTAACTACCACACCAGCAGGAGGACATTAGAGCTCTCGACAGATTCAAACTCATGACATACCAGCCACGAGTCTGTTACCTTGACCACCAAGCTACCATGGCCACCACGACTTGCTAAAGTTAACATTTATAAAAATTACTGTTCAAAAAATACCCCTCGTTGGAACAATATATACATATAGGGAACTAATTTATCATTTCTTTACGCATAAAACGTCTTTTAGGCGCGTTTTTGAAATCACTGCAAATAAGATTTGGGAATCTAATAGTTTTCAATCCAAGAAGGTGGTCTCACACTAACATGAACAGAACTCAACATTTAAGTAATTTAAAAGAATAGCCTATTCCTGACAAAAGAGGATTTACATTAATTTCAAAAAAATGCAAAAATGTAAGTGCTATTATTGTAGAAAAATATGAGTACCGGGATTTAAGGAAATAGAACACAAGGTATTTAGAGATGACGGGGAAAAAACAGAAGAAAAATGGAAAAATAATAACTGTTAAAAACTAAAAAAAATTTAACCAAAAAAAGAAATCAATATCAGGATGTGAAAAGATTAACGGTGAAATGTTATAAATCGGATTCATTAAATGTTTTTTTATATATTCGTGGGATTTGAATATATTGAAAATAATTCGAATAATTTTCAATAAATCCAAAAATTCCAAGTTTTATTTGTGAATTTTGATCAAGGAACATCTAAAAATGCATTAATTAAAAATAAAGTTGAAGTAAAATAACAATTTGCTGCCAGTGAAAAAAGAATTATTTCCGATAGATTTACTATCATGACCATGCAAATTTACATTGTAAACATCTGCAATAAAATATACAACTGTCAAATTATTTAACCTGTTTGTAAACTATTTTCATTTTGCTGCCATGCGTATCACATTTCATAATCACCAAAATAAGCAAAATCTCAATCCAGAATAAGGATTTTCTTTTGAAAAAAAAAGATTAGAAAAAGTGTAAATTAGTAATCTTTTTAGTCCATAATTATTGAAAGTGGAGCCCTAATATTCTTTTAATAAAAGATTTAGTAAACACCAATAATATTTGAAATGTCCACTGATGAATAAATAAAAGAAGACTAAAACTGCATTCTATAGACAACAGGAAGCATGGAAATGCTTGTTTGTGGAAAAAATCTACTTAAAAATGTATGAAATTAATAAGGATACTGCCATAAATATAAATTAGTAAACAATTCATTTTAATATACTATAATAATAATATCAAATAATATACATAATAAATGATAGTAAAATAAAATTACAAAAGAGGATAAAATTAAAGAAAATATAATAGAAAAAATAATGGATGATAACCCCATAACCAAATTTAAAGGTATTGGTAACCATATTGTAATGTTAAAGCCCAATTTAACAATTGTCAACAACAACACTTGGTACGTAGTGTACCGATATCAAATTAGAACATTAATTTCAATACTCAAAAACGACAAGCTGTCTCCTTTCCTCTCCAATATATTAATGCGACGCTTACTTAATTTAAACTATTTAACTATTTAATTTATTCCCATTGAATCCATTTTAAATAAAACCCGGTTCTACTGACTTTGCATCGCATTATAGCTTAAGTTTAAACATTAGATCTTTAAAAGACAAATAAACTGTACGCTAAATCAAAAGACATTCTTTTAATTAATCATTAATTTATTTTAAAACAATAAGATTGAAATTAAGTTAAAACATAAGAGACACATAGTAAGATTTACTTAACTGATAGAGATCGAGGAAGAGGAGTCATGCCGCTGCCTGGAGTCCCCACCTGCGGTGACTAATTGGAAGGGACGTGTCAGACCAAGTGGGTGTGAGAGAAATGCGTCAGAGAGAGCGACAATTCGGGGTGCATCCGCTTTTATTCCACGGCGGCTTGCTCCTGTATTCTGGAGCGGATTCTTTACATTAACTCAATCATTATGTCTGATTGGTCTATAGTCAGCGGATGAATACCGTCTCACGGTCAGTGACATCCCCAAGCGCGGGAAAATCCTAATGACACCCCCTATACCATGATATAATTTATGAGAACAATGCCCCCTTCCAGGCGTGGGAACGCGTCACCCTTTTCGGTGGGGTAAAGAGACGCATTCACCAAATTCCATCCTTTGTAAACAACAACAGGGCAGATGTAAAAACTACAGTTGCAACCTTAGGGACCAGCGACCTCCCATCACTCCTCCCCTCTTTCAGATTAACGAAACTAAAAATAATGAAACACAAAAATTTCAGTTAAGTAAATGTAAATACAAAATTGCCCTAGCGTCGGCACATCCAACACAAGAAAAATTCATTGATGAAAATGTCCATATCAAAGTCAAAAAAAAAAAAATTCAAACAGACTCTTCTTCCATTCAACCGGCACTTCACGGACTCCTGATTTTCAGACTCCTGGTTCACGAACAGCTGTCCACGTCTTGATGGAAGAGAAAAGAAAAAAAATGTCTGGAGCGTCGTAATCTCACTGAAAGCACTACAGTAATTCGGTGTTGTGGTACTCCGGTGCTGTTTGAATCCTGTAGAGGTTCTGCCCATACTCGTCCATGATGCCCGCAGCTCCATCAGCGCTTCCACATCTCTAATGAAATCTGCTAAACTGCAAAAATAATAAAAACTTTGTCTCCCAGGGAAACCATATTAGTAATGAAACCAATTATTAAAAAAATAAAACTTGGCCCTTTGTGACCGCCGTCGAAGACTCCAACCACCAACCTTCAAGTCCTCTTACCTCTCGTAACATAAAATAAGAATTTAAAAAAAAATTAAAAGCAATTTCCAAAGTTCCTACCCAATTCCGTGAGGGAAAAACAAATTAACTCTCAACAACTACAATGACGTTCATGTACGAGAGGAGAAAAAAAATTCACTGAATGGATCACCCAAACAATTTACAAAAACATCAAACACAGAATGACAAATAGAATTAATTAAATAATCACAAAGAATCGTGTGCCACTAAATAATAAAAAATTAAGGCGAGTAACACATAAAAAAAAATTCAAGATTTGCGTATCTAACAACTGCGCAACTCACAATAACCACACATAGTAGTATTGAACAAAATACATTGATAAGAAATAAACGCTAGTGAAAACATCTACATACAATTCAAGCGTGGCACCCAGAAACAGACACCTTATAATCGTTTAACATCGAAATCTTGACACGACTAATGCGAAGTGAATGTCGCAGACCACCAAAAAAAAATACTAGCAGAACTCTTCACATACTCAAAGCATAAGAAATTGCAATGGTTCACTAAGAGCATTGATAACAATATTTAATGAAAATAATTAAGTAAAAGTAAAAAAAAATAGAGATTGAAACGATGGGTAGTTCATAGGTGGAGAAAAAATTTATAACCTCGGAGAATGCATAATAACCTAAGAAATTAAAAAAAATTCACTACAAGCATTGGTTACAAATGAAATTAAGAAAAAAAATTACTGTTATTAAATTTAGAATTGCAAACTATGAGTGCGCATGTGATCAGTATGCACCCCCACTGTTTACAAATGCAACACAAAAAAATGCATGCCATTCCTTGCGCACACGATTTGCTGCATGCCGCAAACGCCAGCACAAGAGACAGAATGAAATTAAGATGAAAAAAATTTTGCAAATCCGATTGTAAAAAAAATTAACTATAGCGATTAATGCCTTTAATTTAAATTTGAGAGGAAAAAAATTTCTTCCACATTCAATACATTCGAATTTCCATTTGAGAAATGAATTCCAGAAATCACAAGTGCAGTTGAAAATTTCAGAAAAAAAAAATTAAAAACATAAAATTGATATGCAACCCAAGTCATATGAGGCGACACATACAGAGTAAAGTAATTTAACTAAAAGAAAATTATTGCAAGTGTTACACATAATTAAACATAAATTCCAAGATAAAAAAATATCGCTAAACTAATCAACATAACTTTTTAACACTCTATGTAATACAATGTATCAAGTCTAGATAATAAAAAAAACTCAAAATGTTTCACTATACGCTCAACAAATATACAAACACGAAAAAAAAAACACAAGATCTTCGATTTACAACAATACCGCTAACTCAATTCATCGAAAATCCTCTAATTAATAACTCAATTATAATTCTATAACACCAACCTAAAATTCTCAGTAACCTTAAAATGATTCCTCGATAATCCAAAAATTGCCTTTACCTCAGATCGTTCACATCTTATGCCTCAACAATACTAACTAAACCTATCTGCAACTTCCAAATAATCAATCGATTGCTCCACAATACCATTAACTAAAACCATCTATGCTAATCAACTTTCTTACTCGAAACCGTACCAAATCATGGACTCAAATTACCCTATCTATGTCAAAACAACTTTCTAAATTAACTGTATAATTACTTCAACTCAAATTGTCATTTTTCCAAAACAACTTCCTCAGTTTACTGTATAATTACTTCAACTCAAATTGTCATTTTTCCAAAACAACTTCCTCAATTTACTGTATAATTACTTCAACTCAAATTGTCATTTTTCCAAAATAACTTCCTCAATTTACTGTATAATTACTTCAACTCAAATTGTCATTTTACCAAATCCATAACTCAAAACAATCCTCTGTGCGTAAAAATTGCTGGGTATCTGACCCCCGAAGAAAAAATTCCGTAAGATAAAATCTTCTCCACATCAGAAAAAAATGTTGGGCATCTGACCCCGAAGAAAAAATTCCGTAAGATAAAACTTTGTCCACATCAGAAAAAAAATTGTTGGGCATCTGACCCCGAAGAAAAAATTCCGTAAGATAAAACTTTGTCCACATCAGAAAAAAAATGTTGGGCATCTGACCCCGAAGAAAAAATTTCCGTAAGATAAAACCTTCTCCACATCAGAAAAAAAATGTTGGGCATCTGACCCCGAAGAAAAAATTCTGTAACATAAAAGTTTCTCCACATCGGAAAAAGATGTTGGGCACAACGGACCCCATGCATTCTAATTTCACAATGATGAGAGAGATGTCAAATCGAACAAGTTTTGACTCCGGTCAATGTGGTGCCAGCGTCGAGACAGGTCCTCAATCCAAAAATCTCACCAATCCACGTGAACATGCGGTACCGCTCAAAACCAACCAGCGACACTCAGAAAAGGGGGAGGCGGGGCCAAAAAATTTCACCAATGTGCCGGATAGAATCACAATCAAAGCTCCTCCACCCTTGATGCGAGACCTCCCCGGGGGAGTTCCACGAGAAAAAAAAATCGGCGGAGTCACCGGAAATGGACTTCGCGCCGTTTCAATGTCCAGCCTTGATGCGAGACTTCTTTGGGGGGTCCCACGAGAAAAAAATCGGCGGAGTCACCGGAAATGAACTTCCCGCCGTTTCCCCCATCACTCAAGCACAAAAGATAATTTGAAAACGATATTTCTCTCTCTCACACTCTATTTCCAATCCTCAATTCTCAAGCAGAAAAAAAAACGTCCAAGAACACACAAAGCAAATTTCTCAAGCAAAACGTCCAACAACAGATAATTCACCCCAGATCAAACATGTAGAACACACAAAGCAAACTTCTCAAGCAAAACGTCCAACAACAGATAATTCACCCCAGATCAAACACGTAGAACACACAAAGCAAACTTCTCAAGCAAAACGTCCAACAACAGATAATTCACCCCAGATCAAACACGCAGAATACACAACGCAGCTGCCGTCTCCCCGTCGCTCAAGCACACCAGAGACAAATTGAAACCGCAACCCAAGGATAAACACGCGCAACACTATTTCAAGCACGACTCCACAGATAAGAATGCCTAATCTACACAACACTATTTTAAGCACGACTCCACAGATAAGAATGCCTAATCTATACAACACTATTCTAAGCACAACTCCACAGATAAGAATGCCTAATCTACACAACACTATTTTAAGCACGACTCCACAGATAAGAATGCCTAATCTACACAACACTATTTTAAGCACGACTCCACAGATAAGAATGCCTAATCCACACAACACTATTTTAAGCACGACTCCACAGATAAGCTTAATAGCATCATCGTAACAATCCACGAACTGAAGATGATATGTCTACACCGCGAACAAACCAACCAATCCCTCCAGTTCCAACAACAACAAAAAAAACTCATTAACAAATAACAAGCAGAACCGCCATCAAAATCCAGAACAAAAAAAAATCAAATCAACATCAACACTCAGTTAAACAACCCACCCGCGCGCCAACATAAATCAACACATGTAAGCCTAGCATCAACGAGAAAAAAAATACAATATCGACCGACCAAAACATCAAAATTCTTAGTAGTTTAGCACACAACCGAGACACAATTATTGACTGCAAATTCATTTAACAACCACAATTAATCTAAACCAACAGAAATACTATATCGACAAACAAGACCTTCAATTCCTAGCAAAGTTTAGCACACAAGCGAGACACCGTTATTGACTGCAAATTCATTTAACAACCACAATTAATCTAAACCAACAGAAATACTATATCGACAAACAAGACCTTCAATTCTTAGCAAAGTTTAGCACACAAGCGAGACACCGTTATTGACTGCAAATTCATTTAACAATCACAATTAATCCAGACCAACAGAAATACTATATCGACAAACAAAACCTTCAATTCCTAGCAAAGTTTAGCACACAACCGAGACACAATTATTGACTGCACATTAATTTAACAACCACAACTAATCTAAACCAACAGAAATACTATCTCGACAAACAAGACCTTCAATTCCTAGTAAAGTTTAGCACACATGCGGGACACCGTTATTGACTACAAATTCATTTAACATCCATAATTAATCTAAACCCCTGAATAAACAACAAAAAAAATTCCAAATCTATAGCAAAACAAACAACACAAAAATTAAATGAGCATTGAAACACCTAACCGAAACACCAGAAAAATTTAAATCAAATTCAGCAATCATCTCACATAACAAACAACATGAGCGAAAAAAAAATTAAGTTTCAACATAATTTCGTAGGGAAAATATTCAAACAACCATCTCTATCCATAACTTAACGAGCATAAATTCCAATGTTATCATCATTTAGAAATATACAACCACTTAAAATTAATACACCAAGAAAATTTAGCAATAAATTAATTCTGACAAAATGCCGTTACCAAAAATATTAATCTTCTATGCAAAATCAAAATTTAACCAGAAAGTACATAGTTATACACAATCAAATCAGCATAAACTAAGCTATTCAATAGAGGAACTTTTTGTATGAAAAAAAATTAAATTTACTAGATAATAATCACAACACAAATTATGTAATAGATGAAAAAAATTCAAATATGTATGTGTATCGTAACAACATTCAAATTTCATGACAGGTGTCCAGAGACCCCAAAATTTGACTTTTGCCGCAAACATAAATTAAAGCTTAAAATTTATAAAATTAAAAATTGACGTACGTACATGATTATCATTGAATAACACTTGCATTACACAAAATTTATTTATTATATTGCACAAAACACACAGCATAAAAATATTTTATCTAGAGTTAAAATTGATATTAACCACAAACAACACTATGTCATTTAAGCATAAAATCAAGACATAAAACAAACTGCATAAAAAAAAAAAATATTTAACTGGAATTCATTAAATAACAGGAAATCATTAAATAAATGAGTACAAAATTTGATCTAACTAAAAAAACATAAAACATAACATGAAACAAGGTGCAACTATGAGACAGGTACCATTAAATGTGTGCTCTCGAATTTACGAAGCGTAAAAATTGTAAAAAAAAATGTCAGTCTCCTTCAAAAAATTTTAGCGCGGAAATGTATTATCGAGCCGAATTGCCTGCACGAGCCCTTAAATTATACCGTGGACTTGGAACAATACCCTTAACCTCCGTCTCGTCTGGTTGCAAATCATCCAAATTTTTCAAGTGCAAATATGAAAATCTCTTAATAAATGGAATCATCCGATTGACATGCGTGTTAAATCTTTTCCTCAATTGTTCTACATGTTGAACCCTATAATTGACATTAGAAAAACGCTCTATTACTCTGTAAGGACCTTCGAACTTAGGTCTGAGTTTTGGAGATAAATTGTATTTAATGTTAGGCGTCTTTATAAAACACAAGGACCCGATTTTGTAATCATAATGATGTTGTTTTGTCGCTCTCGTACTCAATTCAACATGCGATGCCTCCTGATCCTTTAGAGGTTGGAATAACGAAGTCTTGAGTCAAAGTTATTTCGTTGAGTTTCCGAAAATCTAAAACAAGGTGCCATTTTTCTTTTTGTTTGACAAACAAGGCCGGAGTATTATATTGAGAATTAGATTTCGAAATAATCCCCGCCTTTTCTAAATCTGTTATTTGACGTCGAAATTCGTTTCTTAAGTTAAATGGAATTTTATAAATCGGACATTTAATGGGATAATCATGTTGTAAACTGATTCTGTGATGCTCCGTAGCGGCTGCAGATAATTCTACCGTAGAGCGAGCGAAAGCACTTTTGTGCGAAATTAAAAGTTGAAATAATCTGCTTTTGATTTTACTGTCCAAACCTGAAAGGTTGAAATCTTTCTCCGTGAGTGGGGGTAAAATATCTTGAGAAACGGGAAAATCAGAAGAAAAGTCTTCGTAATTATTGACAGTAATTATTTTCATGTTTTTGTTAAGGAAATGTTATCTGAAAGGAAAGGATTATGTTATCTGAATCGTTTCTAATTTCTAAGATGGTGTCATTTGTCTGTGGATCAATATTAATTTGCGAATTAGTTAAATGAATCTTTTTAGTTTGTAGCTTTGCTGAACTCTGAATAGTGGCCAATGACGTCGAATTAGGGAATGTTTCAACATGTATGCGAACATTTGTGACCGAATGAGGACCCACACACGTTTTGTGTTTTAAAAATCCATGTATAAAGTTACTCTGTACCACACGCGGAGGGAGTGAATAATGAATAAGCGGAATTGAAAATTTATTAATTAATAAACGGTTTTTACCTATATCTAAAACTGCGTCCCATAATTTCAAAAAATCGTATCCCAAAATAGCGCAATAACTATCGTTAATCTCTTGCTTCGTTATAAAAAAATATGTTGAAATTGAAATTCCCCCAATGACAATTGTATTTCATAGCAACCGATAATTTCTACCGTGTCTCCGCTTACGGCTTTAATCTGAATTGAAACATTAAATTCCCTAAAGTTATCACTTTTTATTTTAGTGAAAAAGGAATTAGACATTAAAGATACGGATGCACCTGTGTCAATTAAAATTCTAAATTTGTGATGTTTAACACTAGCCTTTATTATTGGTAGATAGAATATATTGTCTCGAGATTGAATAGGAGAAAACCGCTCCTCTACCAAATGAAAAAAATCTAAATACGGCTTTCTCCGCGGGAGTTTAAAGTCTCGTTCCTGTTATAACGTTGAAAACCCCTATTCCCAGAATTTGTGTGTGACCCTCTCACCGGATGCCTGGGGGCTGCGTAATTGTCGCGGAAAGCAGATTCTCTGAAATGAACATGTCTCCCATCTAAACCGGGGTGACTTGAAATAGAACAATCACTAGCCGCGTTTCTCCGGGGGGGGCTGGTAACGGGCAGCGTTCTCGTCCTTCTTCCTTCTTCTACACTCTGCCTGTCTATGTCCCTGAATTCCACAATAAAAGCATTTGAAAACGTTTTCCTTTCTGTTAAAAGAATTTCCCCCTGATTTACGAGCTGTAACTGAACTGGCCTCCTGTAGACGGCCGACCCTTAAATTGATTTCTTCTAATCTATCCGCTAATGCTGAAAGAACTGGATTTTCCGTTTGTGCAGACGACAAACCGGATCTCTCTTCGCTCGCTATTTGGTTCAATTTCATATTTTGCTCTTCTATCAATGCCGCATTCATTGATTCGTCTAAATTCAAAGGATCACGAGAAAGCACAAAGTGGCGGATGTCATTTCTTAAACAACTTATGATACGAGATTGTAACAGTTGATCGTTCGCATTTCTCACCGCGGTATTTTGAGCCGAATTTCCTGATTGGAAAATCTGTGTTCCCAATTTATTGATGCGTGCTGCGAATTCTTGTACGCTCTCAGAAGGACCCTGGATACATGATGAAAATAACTGGAGACGCGTTGATAAAGGTACAGCTTTCTCGAATCTTCCAATAAGAATTCTTGCGATATCGTTATATTCTGTCAATTGACTGTGGGTTGGGTCGGATAAAAAAAATTCCTCAGCTATTCCCGCTAATTTTAATTTCAGAATTGTTACTTTCTCATCGTTTGACCACTTGCCTAAATTCGCAACATCGTTTATTTTTTCTAAGAACCTACGTATTCCTAACGATTCACCTCCGTCGTACATTGGGATTAAATCAATTAGATTAAATTTCTCGGACGCCGTTTGCGTCATTAGGGGGTCTGATTGTCGTGTACGTGGCATGTTTTTTTTAATTATTAATTAAGACAAAATTTCTAACGAGTTTAATTCACAACGGAAACCGTTAAATTAAAACAAAATTCAAGCACTCGTGCAAGATAAAAGAAATTCATGAACTCTTAAATTTAATTAAAACTTTTAACTAATCGGCTCTCGCGTAAATACATGCATAGCGAAATTCACATCAATATTAAAAAGAAAAAAATTAAAGAGCACCAGTACCTGCGTCATCTCTGCACCTTGGACTCTTCTTCTCACCAAAACTGCAAGAAAAAAATTCACAGTATCAAATTCCAATATATAAAACATAGTAGCACACGAGATGAAAATTTGTCGTGATGATCCATCAAGAAACGTTTACAATATCAAAGGATGTAAAAAAAATTTTCCGACGACCGAAAAAATTTAATATCCTGGTCACTGGCACCAGATAATGCGACGTTTACTTAATTTAAACTATTTAACTATTTAATTTATTCCCATTGAATCCATTTTAAATAAAACCCGGTTCTACTGACTTTGCATCGCATTATAGCTTAAGTTTAAACATTAGATCTTTAAAAGACAAATAAACTGTACGCTAAATCAAAAGACATTCTTTTAATTAATCATTAATTTATTTTAAAACAATAAGATTGAAATTAAGTTAAAACATAAGAGACACATAGTAAGATTTACTTAACTGATAGAGATCGAGGAAGAGGAGTCATGTCGCTGCCTGGAGTCCCCACCTGCGGTGACTAATTGGAAGGGACGTGTCAGACCAAGTGGGTGTGAGAGAAATGCGTCAGAGAGAGCGACAATTCGGGGTGCATCCGCTTTTATTCCACGGCGGCTTGCTCCTGTATTCTGGAGCGGATTCTTTACATTAACTCAATCATTATGTCTGATTGGTCTATAGTCAGCGGATGAATACCGTCTCACGGTCAGTGACATCCCCAAGCGCGGGAAAATCCTAATGACACCCCCTATACCATGATATAATTTATGAGAACAATGCATCCTTCCAGGCGTGGGAACGCGTCACCCTTTTCGGTGGGGTAAAGAGACGCATTCACCAAATTCCATCCTTTGTAAACAACAACAGGGCAGATGTAAAAATTACAGTTGCAACCTTAGGGACCGGCGACCTCCCATCAATATTCACAATATTCAACAGAATGCTTTATATAAGTTATCCTATATCATTAGCAACAAAAATCTGATTGAAAATATGGATAAATTTACTATTAATAATAATTTTTTATTAAATAACTATTTAAATATTTTACATAAAATTCTTTTTCTTTCTTTAAAAAAATTGTAATGTATACTTCGGTAAGAGAAAAAAATTTGCATATTATAGAAAATACATGTATGGAAAAAAAATGCAGAACTTTTTAATGAAATGGTGCTGTTTTCATAAAAATGTTTTAAGCAAATCATCTACAGTTTTTGTAACACAGGTTGATTAAAAATCCTTCCCAACTTCATGGTGATACTCTACATCCTCAAATCTTTGAAATATTGTTAGAAAGTTTGGAGCAAAGTCTAAAATTCTATTAATTTAGACACATACATTCCATTACATCTGTTGACTCATTCTACATTTTGCTTTAGATTTCTAAGTAATGTATTGATGGGAGGCCGCCGGCCCCTGAGATACAGTTTTAATTTTTGCATTTTCCCTGTTTACAGGAAATAGGGATTACACAGGAATGTGGGTGCGTCTAGGTTCAACGGACCTTATGGCCGGCAAGGTAATGTTCTTGCGCTCCAATCAGGGTGGTAGATTGGACGGTAATGAATCCGTAGCGGATTCTTTTCGAAGTGATCTGGTCGGCTTTAAAAGCTGGTCCGCGACAATTCTCGGGGCTTTTTTACTCCTTCTTCGTCTGCCAGAAAAAACCTCCACAGTCGGGAAGCGCACTTGCTACCCGGGGTCAATCCCATCCATCGCTCTCTCCCTCTTTCAAAGCTAAGTAGTATTCAGTTATGTGTCACTTAATTTTAATCTTATTGTTTAATAAATTAATTGTTACTTTAAAGAACCGACCTTGTAATTTAGTGTACTGTTTACTTGTCTTAAAAGATCTAATGTTTAAACGTAAGCTATAGTGTGACGCCAAATGATAAATTAGAACCTGGGTATTATAAAATGGATAATAAGAATAAATTAAATCAATTTAAGTTAAACGGGCGTTGTATTATCTGGTGCCAGTGACTTGGATATTAATTTTTTTTTCTTTGTACCATGATTTGGTACCGTGGCAGGATTTTAAATTTTTTTTTCTTTGCACCATCATTTGGTGCCGGACCAGTCATCGGAATTTTTTTTTTCTTTTACATCATCTGATGTCGTGAATTTTTGTTTCTTGATGGGTCACCGAATAATAGTCCTACTTAATCTGTTAAACATGTGAAAAAAAATTTTTTTTATGTGTGCTTTTCCAGTTGTGAAATTTTTTTTCTTGTAGTAATTTTTTTTTATTATTTAGATACTTAGAGATGCTGTTAATGTATGTCTTTTTCTTATGCTCTTTGTTAGTATATGTATGTGTGTATTCTCATAATCTTAACTAATCTAGCTATGATGTGTTGATATGTTTGTATTGTGCATTTTAGTATGTTTTAATTTTTTTCCCCGTTTAATTAATTCGAGTGTATATTGTCATATGGAGCACGTGTTTCGTTGCTAGTTAACAATGTTTTTTTTTTGGCCCGAATGTTTGAAGTGGTTCAGTTAATTGATTATGCTTACTGTTCTGAGCGATTTGAGTGTTATGAAGATGTTATTTCCGATAAAAGTTCGTTAGATGTTGCGCTGCTTAAGTTAGAGAAATTAACTGTGTTAAATTTTGATAGTAATTGATTAGATGTTTATTACTGTAGTACTTGGAATTTGAGATATTGAAGTGAAAGGGTTGGTAGTTTTTGAGAAAAGAAAAAAAATTGGTTAAATGTTCATTTGTGCAGTATTTGAATTCAGAGATATTAAAGTGTGGGGAAAAGGTGACGGAAATAGTTATTAAGTGTTCATTATGTTTGCGTTTGGAATTGAGTTTTTTTTTTCTGAGATTTTAAGGTTTGTCAATTTTTTTTGTTTGTTAATCTGCTATTCTGGTTGAGATGAGAGTTTAATTGTTGGAGCGATGTTGTGTTTGGGGATTAAGTATTGGTTATATATCGATTTTTTTTGTGGACATGTAGAGCATGTTAGAGCATTGGACTTCGTGAATGCGCTTGATTTGTTGTATTTTTTTTCTCCCTCTCCTTCTTTCTGTTGGAATTTGAATTGGAGTTGTCATGCAAAATAATTTTTTTTCGGTCATTTTGTCGATTGGAAGTGTTGTGTGGGGTTTGAGCCTTAGCGTTCTTGGCCGATAGGGGAGGACGTCCCATCTCTGCCCATGTCATTCCGGCGCACTCCTACTCGGAGCATTTTTGTTCACCCCCACCTGCCGCGGTCCAGGGGTGGAACTGGATGTGGGTTCACTCCGGCGCTTTGCGAGATCAGATATTCAGCCTCTCTTTTTTCTCTATAGGGTCGCCATTCTCTCCCCCCCTTTTTTTTGTTGTTTGTTGCTTTTCTCTCAGAGCTACTGAATATTGAAATTTTGGTTTTTCTCTTACATTTAATTCGCATACTTTCCGCTGGAATTTTTTTTTATAACTATGCAACTTGTGTCATGTCGTTTTCTGATGTTTAAGTGAGACATTGTTGTGTTGGTTATTTAATGAATTTTTATCTCAGAATTTTTTTATGCACTTGTTTTATGTCATGTTTGATGTTTTAGCGAGATAAAATTTTGTACTTAGTTTTTTTTAATGAATTCTAGCTCAAATTTTTTTTTTATGCAGTTTGTTTCATGCTTTGATTTGATGCTTAAAGGACATAATGTTGTATGTGGTTAATATTAATTTTAGCTCTAGATAAAAAAAAATTTTTTTTTGATGCTATGTGTTTTATGAAATATGTAAAATTTGTTGTTTGTAATAGGATTGTTATTTAATTTTGCTTTGCGATTCATGTATGCACGTCAATTTTAATTTTATAAATTTTAAGCTTTAAGCCATGTTTGTGACAAAGGTCAAATTTTGGGGTCCATGGACACCTGTCATGAAATTTGAATGTTGTTACTATACATACATATTTGACATTTTTTCATTTATTACATAATTTTGTGTTGTGATTATGGTCTAATATTTTTTTTAAAAAAAAAATTTTCATACAAAAGGTTCCTTTATTGAATAACTTAGTTCAAGCTGATTTGATTGTATAACTGTGTACTTTTCCTGTTAAATTTTGAGTTTGCATACAATGTTAATTTTTTTTGGTAGCGGTATTTTGTCAGAAACAATTTTAGTTTTTTTTTTGTTTACTCAGGGCTCTAGTTAAATTGTGGTTTGGTTAAATTAATATGCAGTCAATCATTCTGTCTCGGTTGTGTGCTAAACTGTACTAGGAATTGAATGTTTTGTTTGATGTCGATATAGTACTTCTGTTGGGTTAGATTAATTGTGGTTTGGTTAAATGAATGTGCAGTCAATCATTCTGCCTCGGTTGTGTGCTAAACTGTACTAGGAATTTAATGTTTTGGTTGATGTTGATATAGTATTTTTGTTGATTTAGGTTAACTTGTTTTGATTAATGGTAGCGCTTGGGCAAATTATTGAATTGAGTGTTGAGGTTGATTTAATTTTTTTTTACGGTTTTGGATTTTAATTGTAGTTTTGCATTGTTATTTGGAAATAAGTTTTTGGTCAGATAGTGGTATTGTTAAATTTTATGTTTTGTGTACGCGTAATTGTGTTAGCTTTGAGTTTGGTTTTGGCTAAGAGAATTTTGATTTAGTATTGTTTGTTTTAGATATTGAGTTTGATAATTTTTTTTTGGTTTGAAAATGTTGAAGATGATTAGGTGTAATTTTTTTTTGTTTTATTAATTGTTAAAGGAGTTGGATAAGTTGAGTTCAGGATTTTGTGGAACATTTGAGAAAGTTATTTGAAGGAGATAGATAAAGTTTGCACTGATTAATTTGTTGAATAATTGGGAAAGTTTTTTTTTTTCATGGAGATAGATAAGTTTGCGTTCGAAGTACGTTTATTCGATAGTTGTTTTTGTGGAAATGGATAATTGAGTTGAAAAGAACGTCACAGGGTTTATTTGATAAAATTGTTTGATGTACAGAAGGATGTTTTCCTTTAAGGATTTTGGGGCAAGGGAAATTGAGTTGATATAATTATACGGTATAATTGAGAACGTTGTTTTGATGTAGATAGGGTAGTTTGAGTTAATGATTTGGTACAGTTTCGAGTAATTAAGTTGATGAACATAGATAAGTTGAATTAATGATTGTGTGGTATATTTAAGGATGTTTTGAGATGAATCTAGGAAAGTTCGAGTTGAGGATTTTCGACGAATATGGGTTTAGTTAATGGTATTGTGGAGCAATCGATTATTTGGAAGGTGCAGATAAGTTTAGTTAGTGTTGTTGAGGCATAAGATGTGAACGATCTGAGGTAAAGGCAATTTTGGATTATCGAGGAATCATTTTAAGGTTACTGAGAATTTTAGGTTTTTGTTATAGAATTGTGTTTGAGTTATTGATTAGAGGATTTTCGATGAATTAAGTTAGCGGTATTATTGTAAATAGAGGATCTTGTTTTTCTTTTTTTTTTTTTTTCGTGTTTGTATATTTGTTGCGTATAGTGAAACATTTTGAGTTTTTTTTTTTTTTTTTTTATATATAATTTGGACTTGTGGATACATTGTATTACGAGGATTGTTAAAAAGTTATGTTGATTAGTTAAGCGATATTTTTTTTATATATTGGAAACTATGTTTAATTTTGTGTAACACTTGCAATAATTTTCTTTTAGTTAAATTACTTTACTCTGTATCGCCTCATATGACTTGGGTTGCATATCAATTTTATGTTTTAATTTTTTTTTTCTGAAATTTTCAACTGCACTTGTGATTTCTGGAATTCATTTCTCAAATGGAAATTCAAATGTATTGAATGTGGAAGAAATTTTTTTTTCCTTAAAATTTATTTTAAACAATATTAATCGATATAGTTAATTTTTTTTACAATCGGATTTGCTATTTTTTTTTATTAGTCTTAATTTTGCACTCTGTTTCTTGTGTTCGCTGTTGCCTGCGATCGTCATATCGCAGGAAATGGGATGTTATGTTTCGTTTTTTTTTTGCCTTTGTACACATTGGGGATGCATACCGATCACATGTGCACTCATAGTTTTCAATTCTAAATTTAATTACGTTTATTTTTTGAAGTGAAACTTCTTTAAGCGCATGAGGGTAAAATTTTTACAGATGAAACGTCACGCCGGTATGCAACGGAAGTGTCGGAAAAGAGAGAGAGAGTGATCGAGACCGATTGAGAGAGAGTAAGACAGGGCGAGGTGAGAAAGATTGAACAAGAGAGAGAGAGAATACGGGATATCGAGAAAGAATACACGCCCTATTGGTTGTGTATTCGTTTACTAGTTAATTATTAGAACTTTAGATGGCATTTCTGTCGCATAGCGTAATATTTACAATATTATTAGACACTTCTACAGTGAATAAACAGTAAGTGAATTTTATAAATAAAAACTTTGTGAAAAACTTTGTGAAAAACTTTGTGAATAAATTTGTAAGTCGTCCTGTATCAAGCAATTATTCGAAGTAAGTAATATATCTGTTATCTTTTTGTTTATTTACAATTTTTTATGATAATTGGTTTGAAGGTTAGGTAGTTTTAATATTTACAAATAACATGTGGTATTTCAACTTGCCACTCGTCATTTGATAATTTAATAAATCATTTACCATAAAATAAAAATATTTCATAAATTCGCTTTTCTAAATTTTGAATTCAAAAACAAAACTTAATTAATAATTTCTAATATTGACAAAAAACACGTTGCATTTTTATTTACAATTCGTCATTTGAGATTTCAATAAATCATTGTGCATAAAATACTAATAACAATATTTCATAAATTCTTTTGACGAAATTTTAATTTAAAAATTGGAATTTCTAGAGTTATCATTAATTTACAAAAATTTTGTATATATTTAAATTGGATTAGGTATTTTTAATATTTACAAAAAATCACGAGAAATTTTAATTTAATATTCAACATCTGAGATTTGACTATATTATTTTTCAAACAATATAAAATAAATTTATTTTAATAATTCTCTTTAATTATTTTTATTATTAAATATTGATTTCAAATAACTTTTCATTTTCAGATTGCAATGCCAAAAATTGTGGTGCGAGAGTGTGAAACACTTAAAAATAAAATATCTATTAGACGGCCAGCTAAAACATCAACAGAACGTTCACGAGAATTTAGAGAGCGAAAAAAGGCTTTAAAAAATGCAGCTAGCCAAGAGTTGAATATCTCATCGTCCATCATTACAGAAACTACACCAAAAACTCCAGCAGAGCGTAGTCGTGACTACAGAGCTCGAAAAGACAAAAATCTGAAGAAAATCAAGAGTCAAATGATTTGACGCGAATCACTGTTGAAGTTGAAGTACATCAAGAACAAGACAATTCTCAACCTTCGACTTCGACTTTACCAATTAAAAGAAAAAAACTTCAACAGAACGTGTTCGTGAGTTTAGAGCAAGAAAAAATCATTGACAAGCCTTTCAGAAAACATCATTGAAGATTTTCCAACATCATCAAATATTATTAATGCTAATAACAATAATAATAATAATAATAATAATAATAATAATAATAATAATGGTGATAATAATAATATTAATAATAATAATAACAATAATAATGGTGATAATAATATTATTAATAATAATAATAATAATAATATTAATAATAATAATATCGATGATGAGAATCATGTCAATATTACAAATAATACGAGACGTTTTCAAGATAATGATTTACGAGTACCTTATCCTACTTTTCACAGGCATCAAAATGCTCACAAGGAATTTAAGGAAAAATTTATCAATAACTCGTTTGGGCATGTTTGCTCAGTATGTGAGAGATTGTGGTTTAAAGAAGATTTAAAATATGCATCTATTCAACACCAAGAGATATTAAATATAATTCTTCCTCATGTATCAAACGACAAAATTGCTTTATGCAACACATGTCTTAACGCATTAAACAAAAATAACATTCCAATAATGGCTGTATATAATGGGTTCAAATATCCACAGTTTCCAAGTCATTTACCACCACTAGATATTTTATCTGAAAGATTAATTTCACCTCGTATACCTTTCATGCAGATCAGAAGATTAAGACATGTCAACGGTCAATATGGAATTTTAGGGCAAATCATTAATGTGCCTGTTGATGTTGATACAATGATTAAAAGTCTACCACGAAACGTAGATGATGATTATTGTATTAATGTACATATCAAGCGAAAACAAATTCATAAATCAAGCTATTTGCAGGGCATAATTAATAAACGCACAATAAAAACCTGGCTACAATTTTTATTAGCTACACCACTTTATACTATGTATGAAATTAAAATGGATCAATCATTTTTTGACAATAATTCAATTTCAACGGAAATTCCTTTAGAAGATATTAGTGAACATATACCTATTGAAGAAAGTCTAACTGCTCAACAACATACACTGTCATGGGATGAGGAACAATATCTTTGTATTGCACCTGGAGAACAAAATGTTCCACGGAGCTTACTGTTCGATGAACTTGCAGAAGAGCTCTCATTTCCGTCAATTTATTTGGGTGAATTTCGGAGATTCAGAGAAGGAATTAAAGCAACACCATTCATGATGGCATCAAGTGAATTACGAAGATCTGATCGACGAGCTGTGACACCGCATCATCTTTTATACGTAGCAATGAAAATTATGAGATTGAGAGTTCGGGATTCCTGACGATTGCTTTTAAACATGTTGGTAAAAATACAACGGTCACTCGACAACAAATTGAAGACGAACATTACATCAATAATTGTATTGAAACAAATCTTGCTTTTTACGATCAATTCCGAATTCAGCATGGTATTGGTCGAATCGTAAAAAAGATCTTTTTGCTATGATAAGGCAACTAGGTAAACCAACAATTTTTTTAACATTAAGTGCAAATGAAATTGGTTGGACAGATCTAATACAAATATTATATACATTGAAACATAGTGGAGTTGAAATTTCAACGGGAGCTGCTGAAAACTTGCATTACCTTGAAAAACTACTTTAATTAATGAAGACGCAGTAACGTGCGCGATTTACTTCAATAAATTAGTAAATGTTTTAATGTCTATCCTACAGTCGAAAAATTAAGTCCGTTCGGAAAATATTACGTTGTTGAGTACTTCAAGAGGATTGAATTTCAGCATCGTGGAAGTCCACACGCTCATATCTTATTGTGGTTAAACAATGCTCCAATTGATGCCATGGGAAACGATAAAATTGATGCGATAACATTAATTGATAATTTAATTTCTGTTTCATCTGAAGAAGCATCAGGTAATATAAAACTTCAAACTCACAAACACACATTTACGTGTTACAAAAGAATAGGCGCAAACGGACCACAGAAGTGTAGATTCGAGGCGCCTTTCATGCCGTCTAGATCTACAATAATATTATCACCTATGCAAAAAGAGGAACCTGGTTTTCGCGATTACTTCAATCAATACAAAAGCATAAGGGTGAAACTAGAAAATAAAGATTATCTGGACATGGATGATTTTTATAAAGACAATAACATACTTTCAGATGACCATTATCATAATATTCTACGAGCTGGGATAAATAGACCGAGAGTATTTTTAAACGCCAGCCACGTCAGAAATGGAACAATTCCTTTAATCCATTCATTTTAAATAAAATTAAATCTAACATGGATATTCAATTCATTACGGAGGAGTATTCTTGCGCTGCTTACGTTGCTGAGTATGTAAATAAAACAAATAGAGGAGTAAGTCATCTTCAACGTTTAATTATCGAAATTATGAATGAAAACCCTGAGTTTGATATTGTTGAGGTTACTAGAAAATTGGAGTGAATATGTTAAATCACGTAGAAATTACAAGTCAGGAAGCTGCTTGGTACCTTCTACGAGAGCCAATGTCAAAATGTTCGACTGTTGTAACTACTATTCCCACAATGTGGCCTGTTGATCGACAAAGAATACGAAAACTCAAAAAGGCATTAGACGAAATGGGTATTGGAGAGGATTCAACTAATATTTGGCGTGATAATTGGTTTGACAAGTATGAAAAGCGACATCAAGATTTAAATGATGTCACACTTGCTCAATTTGTTGCAAATTACACAGAAAAGAACGACGGAAGTTATTCACTCAGAAAGAAACCACGCATCATACGTTATCGTAAATTTGATATGGCGCAAGATCTAAATGAATATAAAAAGAGAGATGGTATCTTTACATTTTCCGTTCCGTAACGAAGACGCAGAAATACTGTCTGAGCTAAAATTCATTCAGATATATGATGAGAATGAAAATTTGATTTTAAGTCGTCGAAAAGATTTTGAATCAAATCTAGACATTCGTAAGACTATTGAAATTTGTCGTTGCTTATGTCGTGATGATGATATTCTCGATAATGAAAATGACCAAGAAGCAGCAAACAGATACCCTGAGCCGGATCCATATCAAAATTTATTTCAAAACGCGAATCCTGAAATTAATAATGCTGATATTCGTGCAGCTGTGCTAAACAAGCTTGGACCGATAGCAAAAAAAAAAAGAAAATTTAATGGAAAATGCCGAGTTTTGTAATGTAATGAGGATGTCGAATAATAAGCAGAGCGAGCTTTTACATCATGTATTATCGCATCTACTATATTCAAATGGAAATCCACTACAAATTTTCTTGACTGGTCCAGCTGGTTGTGGCAAAACATTTGTCATTGCTTATCATGGAAATTTATAATCGTTTTTCCAATACCGATGGTTTTGCAATGCATACATAGCATGTGCTTCAACTGGTAAAGCCGCTGTGGCAATTGATGGTACCACTGTACATACAGCATTCAAGATCACACTTTCAAGGTTGCTTCCTTTAAGTATTGAAGTAGCTCATCAATATCGAGCACTTTTCAAATTTATAAAAGTTATAATCATCGACGAAGTTAGCATGATTAGTGCTGAATTACTTGGGCACATTGATTCACGATTAAAACAAATCACTGGAAACTATAATACTAATTTTGGAGGTTTGGATATGATTTTAATTGGTGATTTGCGTCAGTTACCACCAGTAAGGGCGACACCGATATATAAGCAACAAAAACAAAAAATATTAAGTCCACTTCTATGGAGAAATCTAAAATTCTACGAGTTAGAAGAAGTTATGAGGCAATCCAATCGAGTATTTTCTTCGATTCTGACAAAAATTGGTAATGGTGACCAATTAGCAAGCCAGGAAATAGAACTAATAGAATCACGATTATGTACTGTTCATGAAGCAGATACTCACTGTCCGCATGCAATACGGTTATTTAATACAAATCACGCTGTCAATGTTTATAATAAGAAAATTTTGGATGGAGCTATAGAAAAATATAACTCTACAGCTACAGATGTTTACATTGGATGCACATCAACAGAACAACAAGCGTTTGTACGCCAAAAATTACACAAAATGTCGATAATTGATACAGGAGGTTTACCATATGAAACAGTTTTTGTAAAAGATATATATTATATGATAACAACCAATATTGACGTCTCCGATGGTTTGGCGAATGGTGCCGTTGGAAAATTAGTTCATATCGAACGAGATGATTCAGGCCAAGTTAACTTTGTATGGCTTGAGTTTTCAGATTCACCAAAAACTGGTCAAAAAATTCGAAAAAAGTTGCTGGACATGTTGCGGCAAATAATATAAGTCGAACTGCCGTACCAATCGGTAGACGATCATCAACAATACCACTAAATAACAATAAAACAATAAATGTGAAAAGGTCCCATTTGCCATTAGTTTGTGCTTGTGCAACAACAATTCACAAGTCTCAAGGAAGTACGTACTCGAAATTGTCTACGAATATGATAAAAAACAGTCACAATCATTGGTATATGTTGCATTGTCTCGTGTCACAACTATCGAAGGACTACGGATTACTACAAGCAACAATGATTTGACCTTTTACCATGGACGAAGACCATCAACAACAATGATACATTTACGAGATGAATTTAGAAGACTTTCATTAAATTGTGTAAAAACGGTTGATAGTGACATGCTATATTTCATACGACAAGAACAGGGATTAACTGTATATACTCTTAATTGTCAAAGTCTTCGAAGTCATTCTCAAGACTTATTAAAAAATCAAATTATACAAGAATCTAACATCATACTTTTATCTGAAACTTGGATAAATAACTCTGAAGAAATAAGTCTAATTAATTTTGACTGTATTGTTAACTTTAAACGACCGAACGTTCGAGCAGGTGGAGTGGGTATTTATTTCAATAAAAAAACAATACGACAAATATTGTTACGCCAAACGTTACAATGACAGCAATTAATTCATCATCACAGCAACTAGTATCAACATCAATTGGTGACATTTGCATGGTGGAATGTCAAACTCTTCATGGAAGAAAAATAATGTTCGCTGCTGTATACATATCAATTAATCAAAAAATTGAAGATATAATTAGTTTCTTGCATCACCAATTACTTCCATACAGCCACGGAGGTGCTGCTATTCTCGGTAATGAGAATGATAAAATACCACTTGTTTTGGGTGGTGACTTTAACATTAATTTTTGCAGTTGATGATTCCAAACCATTAATTAACTTTCTAGAAGAAAAATTTAGTCTACAGCTAAATAATAACCCAAACACACCAACTACAAATTCAGGAACGACAATAGATGCTATTTTTACAAGATATTTAGATAATGTTGAAACACGAACTTATGTTGCATATTTTACCTATCATAATGCTTTAGTCACAATAATACCAATACAAACAACGTCAAACAATGTAAATATTGAAGAAATAAATTGAAAAAATTAAATTTATAATTTACATTAATTTTCAACACTTTTTTTATTTTAATGACAATTAAATTCCTAACCTATCTTCCTTTTTCCCTTCCTCTTAATCTTGGAAATTTAAAGTTTTAGATTTGTATAAATATAAACAAGATTTATAAATTAGTTCGCCAAAGAAGTTTCACTTCTGACATGTGTACTTTGTACGCACGCATGTTTTTTTTTCTTTATTTCAAATTGTAACCAATGCTCGTGGTGAATTTTTAAATTCCTTAGGCTACTCAGCATTCATTGAGGTTATAATTTTTTTTTCACCGTTTATACTACTCGTTAATTTATAGAATTTTAATTTGCAAATCTGAATTAATTACGTTAATTTTTTTTAAACTTTCATTTTTAACCAATGCTTGTAGTGAATTTTTTTAATTTCTTAGGCTATTAAGCATTCTCGGAGGTTATAGCATTTTTTTTTCACCTATGCACACCCATTGTTTCAATTTCTAATTTTTCACTTTAAATTAATTTTTTTTTTACGAAAGATTGTTTCAATTTCTAATTTTCACTTTGAATTAATTTTTTACGAAAGATTGTTATCGATGCTCTTGGTGAACCACTGCAATTTCTTATGCTTTGAGTACTGTTGAAGGTTAAAGTAGTAATTTTGTTTGGTGGTCTGGGACATGCACTTCACATTAGTCGTGTCAGGATTTCGATGTTAAACGATTATGAGGTGTCTGTTTCTGGGTGCCATGTTTGTATTGATTATATATGTTTTCACTAGTACTTATTTCTTATCACAAAGTATTTTGTTCGATGCGCATATGTGTGGTTATTGTGAGTAGCAAAGCTGTTATATATGCAATTTTTGATTTTACTATGCGTTACTCGTCTTATTTTTTTATTATTTAGTGGCACATGTTTCTTTGTGATTATTCGATTATTTCTATTTGTTATTTTATATATGTTGTCCTTGTGAATTGTTTGGTGACCCATATCCCATTCGGCAAATTTTTTTTTCGTACATGAATTTAATTGTAGTTATTAGTAGTTAATTTGTTTTTCTCCACCTTTTCGCAACGTTTAAGGAATTAGGGTTAAAATGCAATTTTCTTGTTGGTTGTTTTTTTTGTGTGTGTGTGCAAAGTAGAATTTTTTAGACAATGCTTCTTGAAATTTTTTTTATATTGAGTGATGGGAGGACGAGATAGGGACCTCGGGTATCTGAAAGCCCTGTGGAAGAGTGGAAAATTTGTTCTCCCTATTTTACATACTCTACTGATGCTGGCTCTCCTACGAGAGTGTTCGTGTTTTTTTTCTCTGTTTCAGGACATTATGCCATCCGGACTTACTGTGCATCGAGTCTTGATTGCTCCACGAGATAGTATACTACAAAATGTTGAGACTGTGATTCAATGTTCCACCTGGCCGTTGCACCACTGGAGGAGCCCCCGCGGGATTCAGACCCACCGGTTCTTCATTTCACGAGAGATTTAATGCATACAACAACTACGTCTCTACAGTGCTGAGGACTGTGACGTTATGCTTCAGTGGACAGTCGTTCTTGATTGGAGTTTGATGAGGGACGACGGGACTGTTTGAACTATGGTCGCTGTGGCATTTATACAATATTTGCATTTTCATGAATGATTTTTTGTGTGTTTCTTGTTTCTAGTTTTGTTAATCTGAAAGAGGAGAGGAGTGATGGGAGGCCGCCGGCCCCTGAGATACAGTTTTAATTTTTGCATTCTCCCTGTTTACAGGAAATAGGGATTACACAGGAATGTGGGTGCGTCTAGGTTCAACGGACCTTATGGCCGGCAAGGTAATGTTCTTGCGCTCCAATCAGGGTGGTAGATTGGACGGTAATGAATCCGTAGCGGATTCTTTTCGAAGTGATCTGGTCGGCTTTAAAAGCTGGTCCGCGACAATTCTCGGGGCTTTTTTACTCCTTCTTCGTCTGCCAGAAAAAACCTCCACAGTCGGGAAGCGCACTTGCTACCCGGGGTCAATCCCATCCGTCGCTCTCTCCCTCTTTCAAAGCTAAGTAGTATTCAGTTATGTGTCACTTAATTTTAATCTTATTGTTTAATAAATTAATTGTTACTTTAAAGAACCGGCCTTGTAATTTAGTGTACTGTTTACTTGTCTTAAAAGATCTAATGTTTAAACGTAAGCTATAGTGTGACGCCAAATGATAAATTAGAACCTGGGTATTATAAAATGGATAATAAGAATAAATTAAATCAATTTAAGTTAAACGGGCGTTGCATTAGTATGTAATTTTTTACTCTAACTATTATGAAGAGTATCTAGCATTGCATTAATTAACCTTGAGACATGCTGTGAGCACATGTTTTATCCCTTATTTAATTTTTAAAGTAGCATTGGATCATAACATTTTCATTAGAATGGAAATTAGTTGTATCTGTTTAGTATAGATGAGATTTAAAAATGTTAATGTGAATGCTAAATATTATATTAAATATATATAAATGCAAAAACATTTGAATAAACTTACACAGTTGAAAATCCAGCATGATTTTTTATCCAAATTAGTTTATTGCAGTGTGCAGGCCTTTCGTCAACGTAAACGTGTTTCTCTTTTACAATTCAAAAAATTTTTACACTTTTTTTTATTGAGGAAAAGACATTGGGTGTTAGTTGAAACTATCAAAGTGAGTCAAGTCTCAAGTGAGTCATGCAACACAATATTTTTGCATTTCTGGAAAACACACCAACTGTTGCTTATTTTATTTATATAGATGCCTCTTATTCCATTATTGTACTCAATAACACAACCTGGTTTTAAAACATTCTCCAACTTCCTCTTTTTCCCCATATCCACGATGTCAACATTACAATGTTTGCTGGTATCTCTTTTGTCAGACCATCTCAAAGCTAAAAAAACCTCAATTGGAGAGACTTCGAATGAAACTCATTATAATTAATATAATATGAGGTAGTTGAAAAAAGAAATTTATTAGAAAATATTCTATTTAAAAAAGCATTAGGAATTAAAATTTAAACTTTAATGTTTTGTGGGGAATAGTTATAAATTCTAGAGTATCAGCTTGCATAAAATAAAATAAACTTTTACAAAATGTTTTAACAATACTATTTGTTTAAGGGGACTCGGCACCTTTTTTCAATTTTTTTTTATTTAAGGGTTTTAAAATATTTTTTTGTATATTATTAACAGTTACTACTAAACTAAGAAATTTCACCATGAAAAAATTCTAAATTTAGAAAAAAATTTAAATTTTAAAGTTTTTTTAAAAATTTTTACCGATTTTCAAAATTCTTCTTCTTTTACAATTATCATTATTTTGACACCAAAATTTTTTTTGGATTTATTAGACTATGAGTAATAACTTTAGGGATCGATTTTGCAACAAACAAATTAGTTTTGGAAAAAAAAAATAAAATGTAAACATTAATGGAAAAAAAAGCTAAAAAAACATGACTTCTGCTACATTTTCTTTTATAAATTTTTTTTTTATTCAAAATATTGAAAAATGGATCCCTAATTTAATTAAGCACATTGTAATAAAGATACACACCAAAATTCAAGTTGTTTGATAAATATCTGTAGAAGTTTTGTACTTTTAAAGACCATGATTTCATGAAAAAACTCGAACTGAGAAAATGCATTTTTAAGAATACCAATCAGCAAATATATATCAAAACAATGTCTAAATTTTGTAATAATTTTCAATATGTTGTATAAATATATACCTTTAAAATAAAACATAATACAATTCAATTTCAAAATATTAAACAAAAATATAAGCTTTTTTAAAGTGCCTGTCTGTGAGCCCAAAATTACGAAAAATAGGAAATATCATTGTGACTTATTTTTACAAGAATCATCTATGAAATATATTAAAAAATAAATGAAATACATGAAATAAATGTAATAAAAATACATGAAATGTACAATAGAAAATTTAAAAGCTTTTATAAAAATAATTTGCTACTTAAATCAATATCTAAAATAAAATAAAGTAAAACAAATTTATGCTAAAATGTATTATTTTTTCAAAACAGGTTTGTTTTAAAATTTACCTGCGCCATAAGTCATTCCTTCTCTCCTCTAGCTAATAACTCTTTTTTATGTATTGCTTTTTTAATAAGTTTAAGAGCCAGCTTATTACTGGCATTTTGACGACGTTTTTCTAAATTTTGTTTTCGACAATCTAAGATAGTAGCAAGTTGTTTCGTTGAACCTCCAGTAGCTACACCTAATGCTTTCTGTGTTTCTACAATGGTGCGTACTGTACCCTTATTGTATTCGCAGACAGCTTCTGTTACTGCCCGCTTAACGTCTTTTTGTTTACGAAAATTTCTTTCGGACACTTTGCCCAAATCATGCTATGCAAACTTTCGTTTGCATTTTGTGTTCCACATCGAATGCATCTTTCTAACAATTCATTAGATGCAAGTCTTTGATAAATCGGTAGAATTTTTGGAAGAAACTTTTATTTATTGGTGTTCCTACATTTAATTTATGATTGTTAGGTTTTCCCCATTAGCAATCGCAGATTGGTAGAAACACCATGAGTTTTCTCCTGCAGGACACTTCGAATGTTGAGGTTTAGCATCTGTAGAAATGCTATGCAACAATGTAGCATATATTGCTGTTTTCATAGCATTCACATCCCCTTTGTTTCTCAAAATAGCCTTTTGGTAGTAAGTAGTTAATTTTTAATCGTGGCTTCTTTCAAACTACCATGAGCTTTACCACCTAAAGAAATACCTTGAGCACGACAGTCTTTTACAGTAGATCTCAAAGCTGTTCCTAACCGCTTACTAACATGATTAATACATTCTTCCTTTTTTATCACAATGTCAGGTCCATACACTTTTTCTCGTACAAGTAGTTAAACGTTTTTACAATCACCATCGGATAATACTGTAATATAACGGAATCAAGTGATGTGGATCTTTTCCACAAGGTTAATGCAGCTTCCATTTCCATTGATGTAGATGAGCCCAAGTGATTTATATCACATTCGCTTTTATGTCCTTCATACCATATGCTGAATTCAGCACTTGACTAGCCTAGCTTATTTTTTGCCACAGAGCAATGACGACACACCTTACTCATCACTTCAAAGTCAACAACATATCCGGTGAGCATATCTATAACACATCCTACACCGATAAGTGAGGTGTGACCACAGGAGTTAGCCACGTTCCATCAAAACTAACACTTAAGTCTGTGATTTCAGCTCCATTCTCGTACACATTTTTAATTTCTCGGTGGATTTCCGCAAATATGTTTTCAGATGCCAGAGTATATGCATTATCCAGCCGTCTCGCACACTTCCCATATGTAGTTGATGAAAAAGGATCTATATTCATCACCATACAAAATTTTCTATAGCTGAATAACCTTTCCCAATATGTGAAAAAGCTTGAGTTATTCTCAAATTCACATCATGGCTGGTCTGAACAGACTTTAGAGATGTGTTTACAACAGTTTTGTTTTCATCACAATTGCTACACAATAGTTTTAAATTGTATGAAAATCCCAACTTGGCTCAAGCTCAGTTTCAAAGTTTGTTTTTCACAATATTGGCACTTTGCACTTCGAAGAAGATTGTTAACTTGGTTAAAGTCCACCAATATATAATTTCAATAGCAGAGGTATCCTTTTTTACCACAGTGTTCAATTTTTTCCAGGCGTACATTTGAAAAAACTGAATTTTTTTTGTTCACTTCACAATCAACTTTCGCTTTACACCATCGCTTTTCATTCATTTGCAAAGCACGTACTGAACGTTTTCTAAGAGGCATAATTGCGATAACAACTAATAAAATGAATGAATGTATGATTGAGTAGCATTAAAAATTATGATTGAAGTAGCATTAAAAAATGCTGTTTTTAGGTTTCTATGAAGTTAAAAACTAATGAAACTAAAAATCACACAGCAAGCGAAAATGGCAAAGCTAATGTAAATAAACAACTTTGCTGATAGTTACAGTCACAGCTTAACGGATTCCTCTGCTTCTCTGTAGTTTTTAATGTAAAATAATGGATTTATTCTCAAGTAAAAAAATGTAAACATTGAGGTGGGCGTGGCATTTAAACTGCTGACAGAGCTGTCAAAATATTTAAAATGCATTTTACTGCGTTTAAAATAATCAGATCGTTTCAAAACTTCCCTCAATTGTACCAAAGGTATCAAACTACATTTTAAACTAAAAATTGAAAAATCGATATTTTCATCGATTTTAGGTTTTTGAAAGGTGCCAAGTCCTCTTAACAAAATACATTTCTCCAATTTTCAGAATATAACATGCCTCAACATTAATACAATTAAAGTTTATCATAAGCTAAATAAATTTCATAGAATGAATGTAAAAAAATAATAGAACATCTTACGCGAGCGCGGATTTCAGACACATTCAAAATATTCTCACTAAACTACTATAAAATAATATTAAGTCATTTTTATTGGATCGTTATGCGTCCGATGAAATGAAATTATGTTCCCAAGCAGTAAATTTTTTTTTTTTACTTCTTTTTAAAAAGTTCAAACATACATTTCTGAATCATAGGACAAAAATTGGTAGAGAAGCCAATTTTCATTCAATTTCTAGAAATTCAAAATTCTTTAAAAATATTAGATACTTAAAATAATCGTACATCCAGTATTTCTTTGAAGATTATTTTCAGCTAAAGAAAAAAATAATTCATTGTTAGAATTTTTTAACGAATGTCACATGCCGATGAACTATTATTTTTCCCAAACTCTTCAAAGTAAAGCACAAATTTTGTTACGCAGAATCGAATTCTTTTCAAAACTATTGATTGCAAAAATAAATAATTTTTTGTAAACAAAGCTTATTCAGAACAACCAGGCTTTCCATTGAAAGCTAGTTAATTTCTTAGTTGGAGAAGTTCCGATTGGAATCGCTATCTCTAATCTTCAGCTTTACCTGTTCTCTGCGAAGAGAACTTAAATAATAAAGACAAAAATATAATTAAATTCTTTTTGATAATGACTTGCCTCAATTAATAAATTATTATCTATTTAAAGTAGTGGTAAATAAGAAAATACTATTTTATATTAATTTCTTAAATTGCGGAATATACCTACAGGTACTTTTTTTATCATCAATTTATTCACAATTGTTTATATTTTAGACTGTTTATTTTAATAATTTTAATTTAATTGTATTTAATCGTGACTTCTGAATAAAATATAGCTACACCAAAAGGTGAAAATAAAGTGATTTAGCAAGGAATGTTAAGCGATTTTCATAACAAATAGTCCAAATCTAAGAAAAATATACCACAGTAAATAAAAGAGAAATAATTTAATGTTACTTGTGCGGACCAGTAGTACTTGATCCAGGGACCAGTACCGGACCGGGGATTGCGGAACACTGCTCTACAGCAATCAGAATGGACGACCCCAAACAAACTCAATGCTAATTACAATATTAATGTAACGATTTTCTCAACTCTTTTCAAATTTTGCTCTTTAAACATATTAAATCAATAAAATTGAATACCTCTGACTATCTTAAAAATTTCTGACACTTGTGACAACAATGTATGAAATGGTGTTCCATCGAATCTGGATGAACGGATCTGGAAAAACGTGATATAATTTTTCTAAGAAAAAAAGTTTGAAAATTTTTTTATGAAAAACTGTTTCGGACGTATTGATAAATTAATTTTGGGTTAAAATATAATCGTCAAGCAATAAAAGAAAAATTGTTTACCTCTAAATGAAAAAAAAACATACCTTTTTTTTTCTCTCAGTGATATTTTGACTTACATGACGACAGCGCCCCTAGTGTTTTTACATTAAAATTTTTCATTTAGGATAAAACAATGTTACAAGATGATGCTCATGCCTTTAAATCAGTTTCTCAAACTGTGGGGCGCGCCCCCTTAGTGGAGGCGCGGTAACCCTGCGAGGGGGCACAAGAAAATAAAAGGTTGAAAAAAAAAAAACATGCGTGCGTACAAAGTACACATGTCAGAAGTGAAACTTCTTTGGCGAACTAATTTATAAATCTTGTTTATATTTATACAAATCTAAAACTTTAAATTTCCAAGATTAAGAGGAAGGGAAAAAGGAAGATAGGTTAGGAATTTAATTGTCATTAAAATAAAAAAGTGTTGAAAATTAATGTAAATTATAAATTTAATTTTTTTTTCAATTTATTTCTTCAATATTTACATTGTTTGACGTTGTTTGTATTGGTATTATTGTGACTAAAGCATTATGATAGGTAAAATATGCAACATAAGTTCGTGTTTCAACATTATCTAAATATCTTGTAAAAATAGCATCTATTGTCGTTCCTGAATTTGTAGTTGGTGTGTTTGGATTATTATTTAGCTGTAGACTAAATTTTTCTTCTAGAAAGTTAATTAATGGTTTGGAATCATCAACTGCAAAATTAATGTTAAAGTCACCACCCAAAACAAGTGGTATTTTATCATTCTCATTACCGAGAATAGCAGCACCTCCGTGGCTGTATGGAAGTAATTGGTGATGCAAGAAACTAATTATATCTTCAATTTTTTGATTAATTGATATGTATACAGCAGCGAACATTATTTTTCTTCCATGAAGAGTTTGACATTCCACCATGCAAATGTCACCAATTGATGTTGATACTAGTTGCTGTGATGATGAATTAATTGCTGTCATTGTAACGTTTGGCGTAACAATATTTGTCGTATTTTTTTTTTTATTGAAATAAATACCCACTCCACCTGCTCGAACGTTCGGTCGTTTAAAGTTAACAATACAGTCAAAATTAATTAGACTTATTTCTTCAGAGTTATTTATCCAAGTTTCAGATAAAAGTATGATGTTAGATTCTTGTATAATTTGATTTTTAATAAGTCTTGAGAATGACTTCGAAGACTTTGACAATTAAGAGTATATACAGTTAATCCCTGTTCTTGTCGTATGAAATATAGCATGTCACTATCAACCGTTTTTACACAATTTAATGAAAGTCTTCTAAATTCATCTCGTAAATGTATCATTGTTGTTGATGGTCTTCGTCCATGGTAAAAGGTCAAATCATTGTTGCTTGTAGTAATCCGTAGTCCTTCGATAGTTGTGACACGAGACAATGCAACATATACCAATGATTGTGACTGTTTTTTATCATATTCGTAGACAATTTCGAGTACGTACTTCCTTGAGACTTGTGAATTGTTGTTGCACAAGCACAAACTAATGGCAAATGGGACCTTTTCACATTTATTGTTTTATTGTTATTTAGTGGTATTGTTGATGATCGTCTACCGATTGGTACGGCAGTTCGACTTATATTATTTGCCGCAACATGTCCAGCAACTTTTTCGAATTTTTGACCAGTTTTGGTGAATCTGAAAACTCAAGCCATACAAAGTTAACTTGGCCTGAATCATCTCGTTCGATATGAACTAATTTTCCAACGGCACCATTCGCCAAACCATCGGAGACGTCAATATTGGTTGTTATCATATAATATATATCTTTTACAAAAACTGTTTCATATGGTAAACCTCCTGTATCAATTATCGACATTTTGTGTAATTTTTGGCGTACAAACGCTTGTTGTTCTGTTGATGTGCATCCAATGTAAACATCTGTAGCTGTAGAGTTATATTTTTCTATAGCTCCATCCAAAATTTTCTTATTATAAACATTGACAGCGTGATTTGTATTAAATAACCGTATTGCATGCGGACAGTGAGTATCTGCTTCATGAACAGTACATAATCGTGATTCTATTAGTTCTATTTCCTGGCTTGCTAATTGGTCACCATTACCAATTTTTGTCAGAATCGAAGAAAATACTCGATTGGATTGCCTCATAACTTCTTCTAACTCGTAGAATTTTAGATTTCTCCATAGAAGTGGACTTAATATTTTTTGTTTTTGTTGCTTATATATCGGTGTCGCCCTTACTGGTGGTAACTGACGCAAATCACCAATTAAAATCATATCCAAACCTCCAAAATTAGTATTATAGTTTCCAGTGATTTGTTTTAATCGTGAATCAATGTGCCCAAGTAATTCAGCACTAATCATGCTAACTTCGTCGATGATTATAACTTTTATAAATTTGAAAAGTGCTCGATATTGATGAGCTACTTCAATACTTAAAGGAAGCAACCTTGAAAGTGTGATCTTGAATGCTGTATGTACAGTGGTACCATCAATTGCCACAGCGGCTTTACCAGTTGAAGCACATGCTATGTATGCATTGCAAAAACCATCGGTATTGGAAAAACGATTATAAATTTCCATGATAAGCTTAATGACAAATGTTTTGCCACAACCAGCTGGACCAGTCAAGAAAATTTGTAGTGGATTTCCATTTGAATATAGTAGATGCGATAATACATGATGTAAAAAAGCTCGCTCTGCTTATTATTCGACATCCTCATTACATTACAAAACTCGGCATTTTCCATTAAATTTTTTTTTTTTTGCTATCGGTCCAAGCTTGTTTAACACAGCTGCACGAATATCAGCATTATTAATTTCAGGATTCGCGTTTTGAAATAAATTTTGATATGGATCCGGCTCAGGGTATCTGTTTGCTGCTTCTTGGTCATTTTCATTATCGAGAATATCATCATCACGACATAAGCAACGACAAATTTCAATAGTCTTACGAATGTCTAGATTTGATTCAAAATCTTTTCGACGACTTAAAATCAAATTTTCATTCTCATCATATATCTGAATGAATTTTAGCTCAGACAGTATTTCTGCGTCTTCGTTACGGAACGGAAAATGTAAAGATACCATCTCTCTTTTATATTCATTTAGATCTTGCGCCATATCAAATTTACGATAACGTATGATGCGTGGTTTCTTTCTGAGTGAATAACTTCCGTCGTTCTTTACTGTGTAATTTGCAACAAATTGAGCAAGTGTGACATCATTTAAATCTTGATGTCGCTTTTCATATTTTGTCAAACCAATTATCACGCCAAATATTAGTTGAATCCTCTCCAATACCCATTTCGTCTAATGCCTTTTGAGTTTTCGTATTCTTTGTCGATCAACAGGCCACATTGTGGGAATAGTAGTTACAACAGTCGAACATTTTGACATTGGCTCTCGTAGAAGGTACCAAGCAGCTTCCTGACTTGTAATTTCTACGTGATTTAACATATTCACTCCAATTTTTCTAGTAACCTCAACAATATCAAACTCAGGGTTTTCATTCATAATTTCGATAATTAAACGTTGAAGATGACTTACTCCTCTATTTGTTTTATTTACATACTCAGCAACGTAAGCAGCGCAAGAATACTCCTCCGTAATGAATTGAATATCCATGTTAGATTTAATTTTATTTAAAATGAATGGATTAAAGGAATTGTTCCATTTCTGACGTGGCTGGCGTTTAAAAATACTCTCGGTCTATTTATCCCAGCTCGTAGAATATTATGATAATGGTCATCTGAAAGTATGTTATTGTCTTTATAAAAATCATCCATGTCCAGATAATCTTTATTTTCTAGTTTCACCCTTATGCTTTTGTATTGATTGAAGTAATCGCGAAAACCAGGTTCCTCTTTTTGCATAGGTGATAATATTATTGTAGATCTAGACGGCATGAAAGGCGCCTCGAATCTACACTTCTGTGGTCCGTTTGCGCCTATTCTTTTGTAACACGTAAATGTGTGTTTGTGAGTTTGAAGTTTTATATTACCTGATGCTTCTTCAGATGAAACAGAAATTAAATTATCAATTAATGTTATCGCATCAATTTTATCGTTTCCCATGGCATCAATTGGAGCATTGTTTAACCACAATAAGATATGAGCGTGTGGACTTCCACGATGCTGAAATTCAATCCTCTTGAAGTACTCGACAACGTAATATTTTCCGAACGGACTTAATTTTTTTTTTTCGACTGTAGGATAGACATTAAAACATTTACTAATTTATTGAAGTAAATCACGCACGTTACTGCGTCTTCATTAATTAAAGTAGTTTTTTCAAGGTAATGCAAGTTTTCAGCAGCTCCCGTTGAAATTTCAACTCCACTATGTTTCAATGTATATAATATTTGTATTAGATCTGTCCAACCAATTTCATTTGCACTTAATGTTAAAAAATTGTTGGTTTACCTAGTTGCCTTATCATAGCAAAAAGATCTTTTTACGATTCGACCAATACCATGTTGAATTCGGAATTGATCGTAAAAAGCAAGATTTGTTTCAATACAATTATTGATGTAATGTTCGTCTTCAATTTGTTGTCGAGTGACCGTTGTATTTTTACCAACATGTTTAAAAGCAATCGTCAGGGAATCCCGAACTCTCAATCTCATAATTTTCATTGCTACGTATAAAAGATGATGCGGTGTCACAGCTCGTCGATCAGATCTTCGTAATTCACTTGATGCCATCATGAATGGTGTTGCTTTAATTCCTTCTCTGAATCTCCGAAATTCACCCAAATAAATTGACGGAAATGAAAGCTCTTCTGCATGTTCATCGAACAGTAAGCTCCGTGGAACATTTTGTTCTCCAGGTGCAATACAAAGATATTGTTCCTCATCCCATGACAGTGTATGTTGTTGAGCAGTTAGACTTTCTTCAATAGGTATATGTTCACTAATATCTTCTAAAGGAATTTCCGTTGAAATTGAATTATTGTCAAAAAATGATTGATCCATTTTAATTTCATACATAGTATAAAGTGGTGTAGCTAATAAAAATTGTAGCCAGGTTTTTATTGTGCGTTTATTAATTATGCCCTGCAAATAGCTTGATTTATGAATTTGTTTTCGCTTGATATGTACATTAATACAATAATCATCATCTACGTTTCGTGGTAGACTTTTAATCATTGTATCAACATCAACAGGCACATTAATGATTTGCCCTAAAATTCCATATTGACCGTTGACATGTCTTAATCTTCTGATCTGCATGAAAGGTATACGAGGTGAAATTAATCTTTCAGATAAAAATATCTAGTGGTGGTAAATGACTTGGAAACTGTGGATATTTGAACCCATTATATACAGCCATTATTGGAATGTTATTTTTGTTTAATGCGTTAAGACATGTGTTGCATAAAGCAATTTTGTCGTTTGATACATGAGGAAGAATTATATTTAATATCTCTTGGTGTTGAATAGATGCATATTTTAAATCTTCTTTAAACCACAATCTCTCACATACTGAGCAAACATGCCCAAACGAGTTATTGATAAATTTTCCTTAAATTCCTTGTGAGCATTTTGATGCCTGTGAAAAGTAGGATAAGGTACTCGTAAATCATTATCTTGAATACGTCTCGTATTATTTGTAATATTGACATGATTCTCATCATCGATATTATTATTATTAATATTATTATTATTATTATTATTATTAATATTATTATCACCATTATTATTGTTATTATTATTATTAATATTATTATTATCACCATTATTATTATTATTATTATTATTATTATTATTATTATTATTGTTATTAGCATTAATAATATTTGATGATGTTGGAAAATCTTCAATGATGTTTTCTGAAAGGCTTGTCAATGATTTTTTTCTTGCTCTAAACTCACGAACACGTTCTGTTGAAGTTTTTTTTCTTTTAATTGGTAAAGTCGAAGTCGAAGGTTGAGAATTGTCTTGTTCTTGATGTACTTCAACTTCAACAGTGATTCGCGTCAAATCATTTGACTCTTGATTTTCTTCAGATTTTTGTCTTTTTCGAGCTCTGTAGTCACGACTACGCTCTGCTGGAGTTTTTGGTGTAGTTTCTGTAATGATGGACGATGAGATATTCAACTCTTGGCTAGCTGCATTTTTAAAGCCTTTTTTTCGCTCTCTAAATTCTCGTGAACGTTCTGTTGATGTTTTAGCTGGCCGTCTAATAGATATTTTATTTTTAAGTGTTTCACACTCTCGTACCACAATTTTTGGCATTGCAATCTGAAAATGAAAAGTTATTTGAAATCAATATTTAATAATAAAAATAATTAAAGAGAATTATTAAAATAAATTTATTTTATATTGTTTGAAAAATAATATAGTCAAATCTCAGATGTTGAATATTAAATTAAAATTTCTCGTGATTTTTTGTAAATATTAAAAATACCTAATCCAATTTAAATATATACAAAATTTTTGTAAATTAATGATAACTCTAGAAATTCCAATTTTTAAATTAAAATTTCGTCAAAAGAATTTATGAAATATTGTTATTAGTATTTTATGCACAATGATTTATTGAAATCTCAAATGACGAATTGTAAATAAAAATGCAACGTGTTTTTTGTCAATATTAGAAATTATTAATTAAGTTTTGTTTTTTGAATTCAAAATTTAGAAAAGCGAATTTATGAAATATTTTTATTTTATGGTAAATGATTTATTAAATTATCAAATGACGAGTGGCAAGTTGAAATACCACATGTTATTTGTAAATATTAAAACTACCTAACCTTCAAACCAATTATCATAAAAAATTGTAAATAAACAAAAAAAGATAACAGATATATTACTTACTTCGAATAATTGCTTGATACAGGACAACTTACAAATTTATTCACAAAGTTTTTCACAAAGTTTTTCACAAAGTTTTTATTTATAAAATTCACTTACTGTTTATTCACTGTAGAAGTGTCTAATAATATTGTAAATATTACGCTATGCGACAGAAATGCCATCTAAAGTTTTAATAATTAACTAGTAAACGAATACACAACCAATAGAGCGTGTATTCTTTCTCGATATCCCGTATTCTCTCTCTCTCTTGTTCAATCTTTCTCACCTCGCCCTGTCTTACTCTCTCTCAATCGGTCTCGATCACTCTCTCTCTCTTTTCCGACACTTCCGTTGCATACCGGCGTGACGTTTCATCTGTAAAAATTTTACCCTCATGCGCTTAAAGAAGTTTCACTTCAAAAATGAAGCGTATTTGGAAATAACGCGGCAATTCAGTGACACTGACGGAGTGGTGAATCCGCGAACACCACAACAGATCCGTCAGTGTTATTTAAATTTAAAAAAGAAAATGGCAAAGAAAAGTAGTGTTTTGCGGCAAGAAAGGAGACAAACAGGGGGTGGTGAAGTACCCAAAGAAGCAGAATTGACGGACTTCGAGATGAGGTTTTTGGAGGAGCCGATTCTGACACTGCCACTTTCCACGCCCTTTGACAGCGACAGTACGGATATCGAAATTTCAAGTAAGTAAATTTCTCGAGTTACTATATAATTAATTATATTGTAGTCAGTAAAAAAAAAAATTAAAGCTATTCGTTAATGCTCACTTCGCATGGAGACTGTCTTGTCATTTTATTCTGTTTTAAATGATTAAAAAGTTAAATACTGTTTTGAAATTTTTCATAAGTTTCTCTTTAAAACTACCTAGTAAATAGTATTAAGGTAACATTAAAAAAAAGTTGCTGTAGATAGTTAATTTGTCAAGTAGAGATAGTTTCACTACTTGTACTAATTGCTTTATTCAAAACGTATATTTTTCTTTGAAACAGAACCTCAATACCCCAGTACATCAACTTCTGCTTTGTTGATTCCCCCTGTGACTCCTTCGCAGAACACTGACAAAATCACAGAATATGATTCCTCGTCAGATCCTTCAGTAAGTATATTTTACTATTTAAACTCATAAATATAAAATTTATTACAACTATATCATGACAAATAAATTGGATAAAAATACTTGAGGTCATGAACTGTATTGGTAACAAAAAATAAAGTAATAAATGTTATAGCCTTTTCTGGTTTTTGGTGATAACATTGCATATTTTTTCCTTCCAAACATGGTCAATTTATCATTTGAGAAATAAGTTTATGAATATAATATCAAAAAAAGAAAACAAGTTATATTTCAATCGATGTCATATTTGGAATTTGAATCAGTTTTACTTTCGCCATAGTAATTTGGATGCAAGTAATCATTTACTTTTAAATCTATCCAGCTGCTTAGGGTAACTGGAATGTTAAATTTCTTCAAACTTTGCTTTTTTTTGTTTATCTTACTTTTAAAAAATAGAGGGTGTTTTGTTGCACAATTTACGATAATTCGATAAATAGAACTTAAGAAAATTCTATTAATAAAATGTAAGCAAATTTGATGCAACTATGATTTAGGTACATTTTCTTCAAAATCTGTTTTGTATTAATATGTATTATAAAATACTAATTTTTACTACACGAGGAATGTATTTTTTCAGTATTATATGTTCAAAAATTAAGAAAAATTTAAATGAATAGTTTTGAAATGTCAATAACACTGCTACTAAATAGTTTCAATAATAAACTTTTAATTCCTTGAATCAAGACACAAAACAGGATCTTACCAATCTGGAAGTAAAAGGAATTTTTTATTTCACTAAGTAGATATGCATAGTTTTATTAGACTTAAGAACTAGTTTGTGTTTCTATTAAACATAGAATTATTTATTTTACAGAATGCAGTAATGGACATGAATGATTTGAAACCAACGCCAAAAATAGCGAGGCCACTGAAGGAGACATTAGCTATGTTCCGAAAACGTGCCAAAACACCAACAGCTCCCTCCGCTGCTGCCAGAGCTGCAGCATGCATCGAAGAAGAACATAGAATGAAAATCAAATACATGGAGATGGACGAGGAAAGGAAAAATGAGGAGCACCAGCTGTGGATGGAGCAGTTGAGTAATAACATGAAGATGGATGAGGAAAGAAAGAATGAGGACAAACTGCGGATGGAACTGTTGAGAATTAAAATTGCACATGCAAAGGAGAAAATGGAAGCACAGAAAATTTTAGTAACTGCCTTTGAAAGGTAGCCCTAAAATCTATTTACAAAATACTGAATAAATCAATACTAATACAAAAACTTGTGATTTTT
Organism: Trichonephila clavipes; assembly: GCA_019973935.1. Taxonomy (NCBI): domain Eukaryota; kingdom Metazoa; phylum Arthropoda; class Arachnida; order Araneae; family Nephilidae; genus Trichonephila; species Trichonephila clavipes. The sequence goes on from BMAU01001162.1 coordinate 98,415, forward strand.
TGTTTATTAAAACTGATTTTTATAAAAATGTTTACAATTAATTTGAGAAAAAAAAATTTGTCACAATGACATTTCTTTTAGCAAAACCGGCTGGGCAACGTGGTCTTGTTTCAAAGCTCAGTGTTGCATCTTCATTTTCCAGCTCTAATTGGCGTACTAGAGCTTCTATCTGGGGATCTGCAGGTGGTTCAGGATCCTCTACAATAGTACATTAAACAATATAATTATTATAATTGGGAATAAGTATAAACTATGTATTCTTATAAACATCAACATGGTTCTTACTATTTTACCAAAACAAATAATTATCAAATCATGACTTTTCTGTACGTAACTATGAATATGCATTTTAAAATTTCGCTTTTCGGTGTATGAGCTAATGAATTTTTTCCTAAATGTATATCTAACATTTTTTATGAATCTCACAATTTTGAATTTTATTTAGATAAATTTATTATAATTTGATATATATACCGTATTTTCCTGTATATAATCCGCAGCGGCGTATTATCCACAAAGCCTTTTTTTTTCGAGTAAAAAAAACATTGTATAATCCGCGGCAATTTTTAGGCCGAATAATACAAAATATTAACTGCCGATAATGAGTGTCATATAAGATAAAAAATACACAATATAATTGAAAATAGAAGTAAGAATTTGTACAGGAAAAAAATTTTATTATGAAATGTCTTTTTAAATATGTATATTTTTTACAATAATCTCAATAACACAAAAAAATTCTTTGCTACTGCCATCTATGTTTTGAGTTGTCAAACAAAACATTCCATGCAGAAAAAATCTTTCTTTTTTTTAATTTAGCAAGTTAACAGCAAAAAAATTATGATCAAGACTGCTTTCCCACTGTAACTCTTTCTTTTAAAATCCTTTAATTTATTTCTTCCTCAAATTCTGGCCAGTGAGGTTTACCACGATGATCAGCACTTTAAGGTCGATCACAATTTTCGAAGTTTTTGTCTAGTTTTTTCTCCACAAACGAATATTCAATTCGTCAACGTTGAAAAACCTTGCAGCTTCCAGATTTCGGTAGCCTTCTCTATAACTTTTACCTTGAAGTTCGCAGTGTAACTTAACACTTTTGTTTCAACATGATGAAGGTCGTAATAGCTCTAGTCAAGAGAAAATTGGAAATTGCGCCAGCGACTCATAACTGTTTTTTCCTTCCGAGGAATCGAATTCGTTTTTGAATGTAATTGGACAAAAACTAGTTATGGCTGATACGCATCATCGAAGTCATGAATGCGCCATCTATTGTTTATTTTATAAAACATAAACGGCATTTCTTTCAAAACTTTATTGTTCGCTTTTCTGATGGAGAATATTTTTTCTCAGATAATCCGTGGCGGCGCATAATACGCACAACGAAATTTGAAACTTTTTTAACACATAATCTGTGGATTATATACAGGAAAATACAGCATATATACATATACATAAAAAAATGTAATACAATTTTAAAAGAACTTGGACCTTAAAATGTTTTGATTTTGGTCCTAAAAATAGGACACTTTGCAGATATCATTGATGTATTAGCTATGATAATTTAAGTCATAAACAAAGTGCCACTGCCCATTTTTAAACGCATTTTTTTCAAATCAATTCCAAGTATTTCCCTCCGAAATTTCATGTTTTGTGAAGCAAACAAAATTTTCGTCTAGACAACAGTATAACAAGAATACAGATGTATTTTCTTCTCAATCTGTTTCATGCATGTTCTTTGTAAAATACAAATACTTTTAAAAGGAATAAAATTTTTCTGCAGTATATTCTCAAAAATTTTGAGTATTCAACATTTTTGTAAAAAATTTTCTAATCAGTTAATATAACCTTCTGGTGTTTTTTTTTAAAAATTATGTTCAGTATGCAGAATATTATGTTTATAATTTATGAGTATTTTTTAAGATTTTAAATTAAGTAGATATTTCATGCAAAATACATTAAAAAATATGTACACAATTTGTAAATGTAAGCATTAAACATGTTAAAAGTTGCGATTATGTAAATTTACATACGCTGAAAGCTTAAGGATAGACAAATAAATAAATTACAAAATATTCTTACCCAGGCGTATACATAAGTTGCGAAGAACACAACAAGCAACAACTATAGCTGGTACTCTATCAATGTGGCAGTTCAAGCCGATTGATAAGCATGGAAATCTTCTTTTTAAGATTCCATACTTACGCTCAATCGTGTTCCTTGTTAATACATGTGATTTATTGTACCTGAAACAAAATAAAACTTGATGAACTGTCAAGAAATGTCACTAACATGTAGTTTGTGTTTTTGTCAAACTATATTAGCAAGTTATATGTTGAGGTGAAAACCAAAATGAGAACATATGTTGTCTACATTTTATGCAGATATTATCATCAAAACCTAAGCATTTAAAGTTATTTTTAAAAAAAATATTAGCTCTGCTAAGGTTTTGTACTGTCATTGAAAGAGATGTGAATCACTCCACTTTATTTTATTTCCAAAGAGAGATGTGAATTGTGTCATTTAGCTAGTTCTTCAGATTATAAACTAATTTCTCAGTGAAAACAAATTAATTTTTCTGTGACCATTCATATAATTCATGGTGAAAACAGCTTCAAATTCCTTCAATTATTTCTGTCTTTATCTAAATATCTTTTTACATATATTTATTATTCACACAATCCAAGGAAAAGATTACTTTTTTTAGTATATGACAATTAAGGTAAATTTTGCTTTTAAAATATTTTCTGGTTGCTCGGTACAATATGTTTGGTAATTCTATTTATCGAATAAGGCTTTAGAAACATCTATTAATTAACCAAAATACCTTTTACATACCTAGCTTCAGATAGAGATCTTGGATTCCCAAAAGGAGTTAATAAATATTTTTCACATGCATAGCCTGTATCTCCTAGCAAATGAAAATCTTTATATAATGCATTTGTTTTTAATGAAAGACAGGCTGCACTGTTGTTGAAAACAGTGCTGTCATGAGCATTCCCTGGCCATCTTGCAACAACGCTCCTGATCACAAGATCAGAATCCACAATTGTTTGGACATTCAGTGCAAAGTAGTTCTTTTGACAGCGAAACCTTTCTGCATCTTCACCACCTGGAGACACGATACGTACAAAGGTGCCATCCAAAGCTCCAATAACTTTTGGAAATCCAGCGATACTGAAGAATTTCCTTGACACCTGAATAAAAAATTTTTGGCAATTTGAATGGCCAACTAGTTTTGATTTTTATGATTTTAAACGAGTAAAATTACAGAATATATAATACATAGAATGAAGTAACTGTTTATGCTTTTAACAAATAAAGATCAGAACATCCAAGGTAGAATATAAGCAAATAAATACCAAATGTGGAACATGTATCATCAAATCATTATTTGTATATATATATATAAGTAATCATATATTACTTCAGATAATGCTGCCTTATAATTATTAATTATGAGAAATCTAGAAACCAAACTTAGCATCATATGTACATCAAGGAAATGTCTCTAGATAGAGCTACAAAAAAAAAGCATACAAGCACACATGTCTGGGTCACTTAATTAAAATTAGGAAATGTAAAAGGAAAAACATCCTACACATTTAAATCTCGTTCAGTCAGTGTATTTTTGTAATTGGAATTTTAGCTACTAACAAATTCAAAATCTCATTTTGTAACAAGCTTATTTTATTGAACAGCCAAAATAAAGATAAGTATGTATTTTTTTATGAATAACAATTCATAACTTCAAAAAAAATTTCTACTAATTTGAAACATTTAATGATAGGAAAAATAAATAATTATGAGATTTACATACCGTTTTTTGCACTCTTCTCTGTTGACTGGTAGGTGAATGAAATCAGGCAAGAGGGATGCTATGGCTTCACTGACTCTGTGCACTACTCGACATACAGTCGGCTGGCTGACATCGAACAAGTCAGCAATTGCTAATTGCATACATGCAACAGCGTAAAATAGCAGAGCAATTAGAACTTGCTCCACTGGATTTAGGGCATTATTGCAAGGGGTTTTGATCTCTAATTTTTCTTCAATTAGCAGAGTCAATTCTGCGACACTTTGTTTTGTCAGTCGGAATCTTCTCTGAAACTCGTAATCGTCCAATTCCTCGAACAAATTACTCCTTCCAACTAATTTTCTGACTTTTCTAAAAACACTAATTCAGTAATAGTGGAAACTTTCTGAATGGTATTTATCGTAAAATAAAAATCTATCCAAACTCAAAACTTACCCAAAAACGTACAGTCGAAAAATCGCTTACTGCGCGGTTACAACTGACCCGGCTGTGGGACTGGGTCAGATTTTTTAATTTGAACCGGAGTTAAGTTATTAACTTGCGATGGTGAATAACGTTTTCGGCGAAACCCAGATTTCCTTCCTCTAACCGGCGATCAGGATAGCGGTAAATATGGGCGAAGACGAAGGTAAAAGGAAGACACATGTCATACACTAAAATAGTTCCCAAGAGTAGGAACTTTATTTATTTAGGGCGCGTAGAATCATCCTTAGTAATGGTACGAAAAAGTAATACTTATTTAAAAATTTCTTTTTTAAAAAGTGGTATATGCAAATATGAAAATGAAATAGGAAATGTAATTTTTTTTCTTATACTTAACAATTTATCTACGAAATAATTCCTTTTAATTCCTTCAGGAAGTGTCAGATTAATTTTTTTTTAATTATAATAAAAAGCAAGTGGTATTCATAAGAGTTCTTTATTAGCATATACAGAAACTTCAGCAAGACCTTATTTGTTTTTTGAAATGTCTCAGTAAAAAAATTAATTCTTAGGTATCGTTCTATACATACGTAGATAAGATTTTTTTTTCATAAATGTTAACTTATTGTAATAATTTGTATTTAAAATTAAATTATTTTTGGTCCATGAATAGTAAATTTCGAAAATTAAACAAGTTCTTTGCCATTTGAAATTATAAAATGTATGTATAGGAGTCAGTTTGTTAGAATATTACTTAAACTGTATTATAATTTCAGTCAGCAAAATAAAAATTTAAATGTCAATGAAGAGAATAACTGCCACCAGGATCGAAGTAACCGATAACATTTTAGACATAGAACTATTGGCACAGTCTTTTTTTCAATGTGTTGATTATATATCTATCTAAAAACTACTGCGATATGCAAAAATGAAGACTGCTCCATTTCACTCTTAATACCCTTGGAATTTCATCAAATCATTTTTTTTTATATTTATTGGCCTTAAAATTTTGTAATTTTAATGTACGACCATATCAATTCTTCCTCCAACATAAAACAAAATTTTGTACTCGGAAATAGTTTATCATAATTGAAGAGAACACTAAAACACGTAAGTGCTAATCTTATCCCCTTTATCCCAGCGTCCTATTTAAAAGATGGGTCAGATTTCTTATATAAAATATAAAAAAATTCTAAAATTTTAATATATTTAGTTTGCTTAGGTTTAACTTACTTAAGAAAATATAATTCTACTCAAATTTGAGCAAAACAAATCATTTGGGTACCATGGGTAAAACGGGTTAACTTACATATCAAACTATTAATTCATTTTATTATACTTAATAGACTATAATGTAAATAATTTGTATACGCAGATGTCATTCAAAACATTTTTTGGTTGTTTATAGTTTATTTTCTGCAATGTTTAGATTATATTTTAGTTGACTTAAAAGTAATATGGTTGCTTCAATATAGCGCTCTAAGAAACTACCAACGTTATCGCTGAAGGTCTGACAAATGCGTGTTTTAAAAACAGAATAAAAAATTAAACCGAAAACTGGATGCGTAGTTAAATAATTCAAAAGTTATACATTTGGATAGTTTGAAAAATATTCAAAGCTTTTTACAGGCAGTTTTTTAAAAATGAACTGTGAAATATATTTCTAAGCAGGAAGAGCGATCACTGCGCCACCATTTGGCCTACTCTGTTTCTATGATGGTTATCCATTTTAATTATAACTGGACTTTTAATGCATACAATAGAACGTCTTTTATCCGAATCAATTGGGACCGGACACCTTTTGGATACACGATTCTTCAGATAACCGAACGCAATTCATGCTGTATAGGAAACCGGACACTATACGAATATTGAAAATCATCACTTACGAAAAACGCGCTTGAAGGAAAAGCAAAATAGGTGCAAAATGTCGCAATTTTACCTTTATTTTGGAAAAAAATCACTTATTTTTCGCTGTCCCATTGTGCACCTACGTTTTTTCGCTGCAAGGTCTCTGATTCTTTTAGGGCAGCACTTTAATTATTGTTCGTACCACTCCATAGCTGTCTCTAACGCAGAAAACGCGTCAGCATTTGATGGACCCTTGCTACTTTCGTTGTTGTCCTCGTTTTCATCCGTTTTATCGTCGACAGGGTCGGATTCTTCTTGTACGGAAGTCGCAATCTCATCATCATTTAGTATTTTAAATTCACAGTCTTCTGCATCGCATTCTTGAAATCCTAGGATCAGGGATTGCAATACCGGGATACCGAGTACCGGTATTTTAAGCCATTAGTACAAATTTGTAATACCGGTATTCACAAGTTTAACGGCTTTTCGCGGTATTTACTAGAAATTTTTGAAACTGTCTCCACTTTATGTTCAGGGGTCGCAAACGTAGCAAAATCTTACACCTTTTATTTTTGTCAACAGGCGAAATTATTTAGACTGTGAATATAAAGTTCCATCGTACAATCGAGATAAGTGATAAAATATGTGAATCATCCAAGAAGGAGCACAAAAACTAGCCTATTACAGCTCAGAGGGATACTGCACTCACGTAGGATTCATAGTCTAATATTCGTATCTGTGAAAACAAGGTTGTATTTCTGAAGAAAGCACGAAATATTTCGATATTTTTTAAATTGATGAGTTTGTTATTCACAATTCATTTGCATATCGTACTTTAAGGTTCAAAATATTTTTCAGATTCATTATATATACTCATAAATAACAACCCATAATAATGAATAAAAATAACTAATTGCACAGGAGAATGAAAAAAAATTGAAATTTGATCAAGTTTACAGTAAATTTCCTTAAAATTGTTTACACACAAACCTATTTATGATCACAAGAATCAGGTACAGTTATCGAAGATGATTTTGACGATACTAATGCCGATAGTGAAAAGGAATTGTCTCTTGAACCAAAATTAGATTTAGTGATAACTAAAAAAATTTCAACGAAACAATGTACAATACAGAAATCAGATATATCCAGAACCTTCCGACGAGAAATCGAATTATTTGAAGATGAGGGATTTAGAGGTAAATATAATACTTGGATACTTACACTTTCTTGTTATTAAATAAATAAGATGTTTCCTTTACTTCATTGTGATTCTTTACAAACTCTTATAATTTACATGTTACAAATTCTTTTTGATATTTACACTCTCTTATAAAATTAGCAAATAAAAGAACGAAACCCCTGAGTTTTCTTTCTAAAATTTCTACTACCGGTATTAAAACCGGTATCTCGGTATAAAAATCTAAAAAATACCGAAAATCGGTATTGAACTTTTGGTCCGATATTGCAATCTCTACCTGGGATAGATTGGACAAAGTCGATAATCTCCTTCTGGGGTCGTCACTCTGATATCTTTTTTCGCCTTCTAATTAGACAAAAAAAAATGGTTCGGATATTTGACGCTCTGGATAATAAACGTTAGGATAAACGACGTTCTACTGTACTGGTATTTTATACATTGTGTCGAGAGAGGTGTTAATTTGTAGGTAGATTCATAGAACGTTAATCGTAGGTGGAGTCTTACCATTTTAATAAATCATCATTTGTGTGAAAATATTGAACATAAACTTTCCGCAAAATGTCAGTGCAATGTGTTTTATCCTAAAATTGAAAGAAATTAAAAATAGAATTTCATTATATGATGGAATGTGTTTGATTTACTGTTGATTTATTTGAACAATAAATGCACCTTCTTTAAATAAAAGTTTTAAAAAAGTTTCAAAAAATAATGCGTCTGAAAATTATTTGGGGTTTTCCTTTTCAATTGACTACATTTGACAGAAAAATCAATAGGAAAGGGGTGAATATGTGCTTGTTCATAAAATCATTGTGTAACCAGAATGGTAAAAAAGTATGAACAATAGTGCGCGCTCTTTTCGCCCAGTGAATACTCGCTTAACCAGTCAGCCTGCTATCTCCGAAGAAGCGCAAACGTCTCCTTACGGTGGTATTCACCGCTAACCTGACCCAGCGATGAAACCTGGAGTTAAGTAACCGGCAGTCAACCCCAGGTTAGAACTCCAATTCACAGCTCTTTTTTGACCTCCAGTTCCTTGACTCGGAGTTCCTTAACCTGGATTTACTGGTCGATTCCCATTGGTCGAAATAAACCCCGTGACTTCCAGCTGGAGCTA
>BMAU01001163.1:0-58784 GCA_019973935.1 Trichonephila clavipes
AATTTCTGATAAATTATGTTTGAAACCTTTAACATGAAGGACCGCAACTGTACCATATTGGCATCTGGAGAAGCAGAAGATTGGTTTAGGCCTATTGATTTAGCTAAAGAGTGTGGTGGATATTTATATTTTCATCTAGAAGCGATCACGCAAAGAAACCTTCGTCATTTCTGCTTATGGATATGTAACGCTGAATCTCCTTGGAAAATAGGTCACAAAAACTTTAAACCTTCAAAGATTAAAAGAGCGAACTATCCCCTGTATCATCTTGTTAGAGAAAATAAAAATTTGCTTGATATATGCGGTGATCCATCTCATCTCATGCATGTGTTGAGACTGGTGAGAAGCGCTGTTTTAAAAAACCTAAAAAGAATCTACCGATCGTACATCCGGTTTACCAGAAACAAAACGTGGAATACTTTTGACACCGAGAGTGAAAACAAAATAGACGGTGAGAACGCGCGCAACTTTACACACGCAAACATTTTTGTGGAAAATCGCAGCCCGCATTGCAGCTTTGATTGAGTCCAGCGTTGCCATGATCCCCAGGCTTTAAATTCCTCACTTTAATTAGAGTGCAAACACCTTCCGAAGAGATCAGCAACATTAAGTTCACTGTTTCTGGCTGAACAGCAAAAGCAGGCTTTTGTAGTAGTGTGCTAAAAACCCACAAATTAGATTTCTAACCAACACTCTCCCTAGCTTAGGTTGCGAACCAGGCGGTAATAGTCACCGACCTTGACTTCCTGAAGAATTTTATATTATACATCCCGCAGCACATTCTAAAAATTAGGAGAAACTAGGCTACTTTAAACAGCATGCCGATGTCTTATGCTTTCTGAGCTAGGCAAAGCTTTAGAACTTCCCTCTTGGGTGCAGCTTCATGCTTTGTTGTCTTATTCCTAGTGCCAGGTTTCTTTCCCAAATGTGTTTCTGTTTCCTCAAAAATGTAATAGAAAACTCTCTAGTTTGTATGACTGATTACACGTTTAAAACTATTCTATCTGCCAATATTCAACATGCATAATATCTTTTACAATTATTATATATATATCTCAATTTTTTTATCTTATTGATGATAACATCTAATAAAATTCTCTGAAAATCTTATGAATGGCTTTTTTTTTTGCAATTTATTTACAACAAAAAGTATTAATTTTTTAAAAATATTTAGAAAAGAGTATTAAATGTCATTAACCCAAACAAATAAAATGAAACAAAAAATTAAAGAACATTATCTCCTAAATCAAAGATTTCATAGATAAAAAAGGTCAAATTATGTAGAATTTCTAAAATGTTCACTTTAGGTTTATGACATAAAAACTTAAATTTTAAACACCTAGTGATTAGGCAATTAATAGTAAACAAAAAATTATAAAAACATTTTTCTTCAAAGTTTCTGCAAATTTTATTTACTCTAATTTCAATACTATCAAAACTATTTTAATCAAATTAATGCTTTTTTTTTTTCATTTTTGGATACAATAAATTTACAAAAGTAAGATTTGAAATGGTCTTCCCTTGTTTTCAAAGAAATTATTGGCATAAAAAACTAGTCTTTTAGTCAGCCAACTGTGTGAAATATACCAGAAACTAGAAAGCAAAAACCTATAACATTTGTATATAGGTAAGCTACACATAGTATTTTTGAGAAATTGTATATGGTATGGGTCTAGATTAAATGAAATATCACAAGAATTTTGAAATGTCAGATCTTACAAACTGGCAGAATTATAAAATCCACTTCTATACAGTCAACTTTCAGAATTTACATAGAACAAATTAGAATACTGAAATCATGCAACTTATAGAAAGAAGTTGAATAAAAGAAACAAATACATGACATGTTATTTCGTTATCACTGATATGCAACTGAAGTATCATTTTATATATTACATTAATACTTTAAAAAATGGAAGATGAAACGACATCAGAAAAAAAAATTCTGAATTCTCAATCTGAAATTTAATGTTTGAAAATTAATAACAATCATTATTAATTCGATAAGTTACCAAAGTTTATCATTAATAAATTAATCACAATGTGTACTAATTGTAAGCAAGATTCTTTTACCAGGGCATTCCTAAATTTGATGAAACTTCTCAGTTTCCCAAATTACACATGAGCAAAATATTAAATTACTTCAAAGTTTCTCTAAGAAATGCTAAATCAGTACTAGTACCATTCCACAAATTTTGGAACATGCATTAAACAGCCGACTAATTTCGCCAAGCAAAAAAGACATAACAAATTTAAAAAAAAACCATTACATCACTATTATTGTTACTGTGTACAAACGTGATCAGGGGACAGTTTCTACTATTGGCTGTATATCGCAGCATTTGGCGGTTTTTTATTTTAAGAAATTTGTCGATATTATATATATACAATACAAACACCCCAAATTTGTCCCGTAAGCATATGTTACACAAAAATATCAGTGATTTTGGATGATGAAACACTTATTTTTGAAAGCATTTCTTTGAAATTACCTTTTTTTACTGAATTCTTCATGAATATAGATTATTGTAAACAACAATGTCAAGTTATTCATTTAAGGTAAATAGAGAGTTGAAAAGGTTGTATTAAAATTCTGAATATTTCCATTGCTTTCAGAAAGTAAACATCCCTACAGAAAATGTCTATATGTAAAGTCGTATTTGGTTTCATGATCCTAATTTCCCATAAATATCATAGAACTGATTTAAGTACACTTCTTGGGTCAATATTTGTAACTAACTCAATGCAACAAATTTATTTAGGTCTTAAATTAGCAGGATAATATCAATATATATTAGCATTAACACACAATGTTGATATTTCAATAACAAGTGTAAAGTCTTTATATGAAATTTATCAAAATTATTGAATTTTACATTTTAATTGTGCAAGTACCAATAAATGCATATTTGTTATCCATAGTAAAAAAAAGGTACATCTGTGTGAGAAAAATTTGTATCAGTCAAATTCTGGAAAACAAATATGTTAAGAAATCCTCACATAATAAATAGATACCACACAAATATTTAATAATAATTTTTTTTAACTAAAAGAACTATGGATTTTTAACAATGTCTTTATTTTGATCATGTACAAGAGAACAGGAATTTAATATTCAATGTATGCACACAATTTTATATTCGATAATACACACATTTTAATGCCTTAATTTTTTACCACACTCAGAATGTAATTCTCGATAAATTATATCTTTTTTTACTAAAATAGTACTGCGAATACAGACTTTCAAAATGTTACATGATTTTTTATATATAATTTTACAAATGGTAATTTTCATTTCTAATGTTTGAAAGTGGTATAAATTATATATATATACTTGTTTTAATATGACAGGTATGATAACATATCAGATTTTTGTGTTCTTACTTTAGATAATTAAATACAGAAATATCTCTTTTAACTACTCTAAAGATGTGTAAAACAAATAAAAAAATTTTAAGCTAACCTAATATATTTTATCTTTTTATGTATGTTCTCTATATAATTTAATTTAAAATAAATTGGTGGCGATGGTTTCTAAATGGTTGGTATTGAAAACAAATGTCGTTCTTATCCATTTTTACTAAACACTCGAATTTTTACCGGGATATTAAAGAGATTTTTTTCCGACAGTCGACTTTTACTATAATTGAGCAACCACGTAGTCAAATACGAAATTTTAGTGGGTATAGTTTAAATGTGCAAGAGCATAGAAATGTTTGGCGGTAAAAAAACGAAAACATAATCACATGTCCTCTTCATGATAATCGCGCTAAAAATTCTAGTTGTTTCCATGGTTACATTTTACAATCACGTGAATCTATCAACCAATCACCAGATTCTTATGAAAACGCACCCGATTCTCATGTAAACGGGTCGAAAAAAAATACCGGTATAATCCCGGCTTTCATCCGCATTTCGAAATTGCCGGTATTATGCCGGGTTCCATGTAAACGGGGCTTTAGTGTCCACAACAACTTTTAAGGGTCTTGGTATAGATTTGTACAGATACCTTCTGATGAAAAGAGTTCATTTACAAAAGATTAGTAACAGTTTTTTGCCCTTCATGTGGTAACATCATTTTATGAATAATCCCCAATGTAATGCGTAATCTTTCAAAAAAAGGATCAGCCGCATTTTTTCAATAGGAAAATTAATACTTAACATCAGCTTTTAAATCAATTGATGCAAATGTCGTTGGAAAATGGACTTAAACGAAAACCCAGTTGCAGAAGAAATGCAATTTATCGCACCGCATATATAAACATTATATAAAGTACTCAGAAATACATACAAGAGCGAATAAAATGTTGTTCATATTTCTTATCATTTTTTCAAATACTTTAAAAATTACGCATTTAAGAAAATTGTCAAGCATTTTCTAAAATATTCGAAAATATTTACAACTTACCTCAATAGGTATGAATCGGTATGCACGTGTTTGCAATCGTCTGTGGACAACATACTACTGAATGCGAATGTATGCAAACGTGTAGTTCAGCTGACCGCTAGTATTTCTTGTAATCACGTGGTCTAGCTGGGATATGTAACTAGAGCACTTAGCCCTTTTGGGGCTTTGATCTCTTGTCTGGAAAATATTTGTGACATGATATTTTGAAACATTGCCCTTTTTATTTTAGAGATTTAAGTAAATAATTTAGAAGTTAAAATTTTTAAAGATAAGAATAATTAATGACAGGAAAAATTTAAATTTAAATTTAAGAATCTGATATAAAAATTAATAAGTTACAATTGCTGAATTTTCAGAATTACATTACAGATAAATTCCTTTGGCCAATGGGGACCTCAGGATGGCTGATTGCCTGTCCAATGGGGAGGCAGCTTTTCGTGTTTGTGTTGAGTGTGAGATGAGAATGATTACTCTCTCTCGCGTTGCGAGATTGATTGATAGATTGATTGAATATTAACGTCGCACTGTTCAGCTACACGAGGGCTTTCGGCGACGGACCACGTAATTTTGAACCATGGTCAAGTGACGTGGACGACACCTGAGCTGGCACCCCTCTCTCCTAACTACCACACCACACCAACGGGAGGACGTTTCAGCTCTCGACAGATTTAACGTGCATCGCTGCCCTACACGGCGGGTCTTTAGTGGTACTGGGATCGAACTCGTGACCAAACAAGCCACGATCCGATACCTATACCACTCGGCTACCGCGGCCCCTCTCGCGTTGCGAGAAGGAGCTTTCTGATTCGTTGTTGTGTTAATGTGGTGACTTCAGTCCCGGTGAGGGTACCGTCGCCGTGTACGGGATCGGAGGCTTCCAGTGTCCGTACTGGGCAATGGGGCTCTCCGATTGGTAGTTAGGTGTTTGTGAATTTTTGTGTTCATGAGATGAGTGATGTTGAATGAATTTACAGAAAAAGCAGTGTTTTTTAAGAATAAATAAAAGTAAAATGAGAAATAAAATATAGGTTTTAATTAATTAATATGTTTCTGGGTCTGTGTGTGCGTCTCGTTGGAGTGTATTTCTCGATCTTTTGGATCGAGATATTGTCTGAATTATCTATTTTTGTGAAGAATGTTTTTGCTATTTTTTTCATGAAGTTTTTAATTGTTTTGTAGTTAATGGCATTCATGTACCAGTCGGCTTTGAGAATCTGTCTCAGGGTTTTTTTTTTGTTTTGTAATACTTCTAGTTTTTGGATGTGTGTTTTAGCTGCAAAACTCCACACTGGAGAGGCATAGGTAATGACTGGTCTTAGAAGTGAAGAATAAATAAGCAATTTATTTGATCTACTTAATTTAGATCTTCTGCTAATTAGGTGGGAGAACGTGTGAGCTTTCTTGATAAAGTTCTCACGTATGCGTGTAATATGTTGTTTGAAAGTGAGTTTTTTATCTAACGTAACACCAAGATATTTGGTGCTCTGAGACCAAGGGATTCTTTCGTTGTGTAAGTAAATGTCTGGGTAGATGAATCGTGTTTTCTAGTAAAGAAGACTGCTTCAGTTTTGCCACATTAAGGGCAATTTTCCATTTGGAAAACCAGTCCTCTAAAACTAGAAGATGTCTGTTGATTGCTCTGGCCACGAGTTTGGGTTCAGTGTGAGATTCCAAAATTGCTGTATCGTCTGCGAACATGCATTAAGTTGTGTTGTGGTGAATCGGAATGTCGTTCACGTAGATGTTAAATAAGAGGGGAAATCAATGTTCCCTGCGCCACGCCCGCTTCCGTGGGTCTGTGGCTAGAGTATGTATCATTGATTCTGACAGAGAAATTTCTGTCAGTTAGATAAGAGGATATTAGTTTGATTAGTGTGGGGGAATCATATTTGATTAATTTGAAAATTAGGCCTTCTCGCCAGACGCGATCGAAGGCTTTTTGAATATCGAGGAAAACCGCACCAGTCGATTTTTTATTTTTGAATCCTGACTTTATCGTTTCCACAACTCTTAAGAGTTGGTGTGTGGTCGATAATTCAGGTCGGAATCCATGTTGTTCCGGGATTAAGATATTATTTTCATCCACATGGTGGTACAATCTTTTTAGTATGATTTTCTCGGCTACTTTGCCGAGAATAGAGAGGAGCGCGATCGGGCGGAAACTTTCCGCCTGAGTCGGGTCCTTTCCTGGTTTTAGAATTGGAACGACTGTTGCAGTTTTCCATACGATCGGGAAGTAACCAATTTTTTTATTATGTTATGAATTATATTGGTTAGTTCAAAGATAGGGACTAGCGGAAGATGCTTTAACATGCGGTTAGTAGTGCGGTCAATACCCGCTGCTTTATTTATCTTTACTTTATCGATATGTTCGATAATTTCGCTTGGTAATGGGGGTGGGGTGGGGGTATATTAGTAAAGTTATTTTCATTATTAAGATAGGTGTGAACAACATGTGTTATTGCTCTATCCGTGTCATTTGTGATATCATTTAATTTAAATTGGTTTTGGAGTGAGTCAGCTATGATCTCACTTTTGTCTGCGTCACTATATGCAATTTTGGCAGGGCCTTTAAGGGCCGGAATTGGCTGAGCCTTCTTCCTGGAATTTCGGGCGGCTTTCCAAAAAGAGCCGTCCTCGGCTTCCAAGCAAGCAAGAGACTCGTCCCATTGTTTTTGTTCGTGTTTTAATACAATTTTCTTAATTTGCTTTTGCAATCTGTTTAGTGTGTTCTTATCTGCAGGGCTTCTCGTGTAGTGCTAGATTTTTCTGGCCCTATTTCTTTCTTTAAAGAGTTGGTTGAGATCCCTGCTAATGTAAAAGGTGTCGTTTTGCTTTAATGGTTTTGATGCATTCTTGTATGCTTGGTGAAGTCGGTCAGTAAAGGCGGCGATCTGCTCGTCAATATCTTCTGGCGTGTTCGCTTCTGGTAGTGTGAAATTATCAGGAATATTTAAATTTTGTGTGAATTTCCCCCAATTCGTTTTCATGTGCGTGTATCTTTTATTCGGGGGAGGAAAGAAGTGTGCTGTTGTAGTGAATTCGAACGTGACTGGATTGTGATCGGAACTGAGTTCCGATATGGACGTGACAGTGCACGGCCAATCAACGTTCGTTGAGATGGCTAGGTCGAGTGTGGAGGCGGAGTCATGTCCGTACCTCGTAGGAGTGGGTGGGGCTAGGATGCGGTAGCCCGATCTTTGAATGTGATGATTAAATGTGATTCCTCTTCTCGTATCAACATCGCATCCCCAGGAGCTATGCTTTGCATTAAAATCTCCCATGATGATCGTAGAGGGAAAACCTTGGTTCATTAGTGTGTCTATACTTTGGTTGAGATTATTTATGTTTAAGTGTGGTGGGTTATAGAGTGAGATTATAAGTGTTTGTTCACCTAATTCTGGGGTGAGAGCGACCATTGTTGCTTCTACCCCGTTTAGATTAGGTGTTGGTATGTGCGTGTGTTTCATTGAGTTTTTAATCATAATTGCAGTACCGCCGCCCGTTCTGGCCGTGTACGCGTTGTGTGTTGCGTGATTTCTATCGTTGCGATAGATTCTGTAATTTTCCAGAGCAATTGTGTGACTTGGTCTCAGCCATGTTTCTTGTAGGGAAATTACATCCGGTTTGTACTTATTTACAAAATCTCGCAGCTCCCACATGCGAGATCGAAGACCGTTGGCATTCCAGGTTACCATCAAGAGTCTTTGTATGGTGTTCATTTCTGGGCTTTATTGAAGGAGCGCGCGACGCCCTTGAGAAAAGATTTTTAGTTTATTTATGTCATTTGTTTCTTTTGACATATCCTCTAATGCCTGAAAAATTTCAGGGAATTTAACAGTTATATTTTGTAGTTCCGCAATATACATTGCGAAACTTCCAAAATCTACATTATTTTCACTATTGGGGGAAGCCCCTTCACTTTGGGTGGTAAGGCGGGGTGACTCTTGACGCTTCAAAGCAGTAGTCTCCTCCGGTGTCGCCATCTGTTGACTGGTTTTCCCACTACAGACGTTAGCGAAGCTGACATTTGCTTCCACTGGTCTGGTAGCGGGAATGATTTTTTTTCTGAGTGATTTTAGGTTTAGAGATATTGTTTTGGGCCTCGCCCTTTTTTGGTTTTATTTTTGGGAAAGCCGTGCAGCTTCTCAACGAAGCTACATGTCCCTCCTGGTTGCAATTTATGCAACGCGGTTTTTCTAGTTTCTCTTTAATCGAGCAGTCTCCAGTGCGGTGATCTTTTCCGCACTTGAGACACCTGGGGGTCATTCTACAGTTTTTACTAGAATGGTTGAAATAGTTACAATTGTAACATTGGGTCGCCCCAGGTTTCTTTCGGAATGGGTCGACTGTTACACTAAGGTAACAGACAGTCTTTACGTCATGAATGAGTTCCGTCTTTTCATTCCGGCGAACCTCAACCATGAATATCGGCAGGGGCTCCTTGGTTGAAAATTTGCGCAATTGCGCAACCTTTTCCACCTCGAAGCCCTGCGATTTGAGATCATCCTCTATATCTGCCGCATCGGTTTTTACCGGTAGCCCTTTAAGGACTACTTTTATAGGCCGATCGGCGAGTCTTTTTATTATATAATGTTGCACTCTGATGTTCTCGAGATGGGTGACAATATCCCGATGATCGTCCGGGGTTGCCGGTTGAATTTTGATGTAATTCCCAGCCATCTTATTGACGGTTCCTGGGAATTTCCTATTGACGTCCTGAACTATTAAGTTGTAGCTCTCGACTATCTTTAACATTATTGGCTTCACCGTAAGGGGGCTACTGCTTTTGCCCGGAGGTGCTTCCTCCTCTTCCAAGACCGAGAACTTGTTCCCGGTAGTACAGACTACCTTTTCAATCGGGATTTCCTTTATCGTTCGCGCGGCCTTTTTGGGGAGTTTAAACTCCTCATCACCGGCCCTCTTTAATTGCTTAGATTTTACTTTATTGACTACGGATTCTAGATCCTTTTTTAAATTATCATTAATTTTGTTATTATTTTCCGGATGATGAATTTTGCAAGTCATGATAGGGCAATGAATCAAAGATATCTCACCCAATGCTGCTTGCTTCTCCGTCTCCGCCATCTCCTTGCTCTTGATCATGTTAGCGACATATTCCTCGCTAAACATTGACGTCCTTTCCTGGATGGCGAGTTTTGTTCTAATACAGGTCAAATCCGCATCCTTAATCACGTGGTACGGATACATCAGTGAAAGAATGCAGTCATGTCATGAACAAACCCCGATTTGTAAGTTAAGAGGGGATAGCACATATAGATTTGCTCATAAAAGAAATTCCACCCGTCCGCCTGGTCAACTACACTAGTGCGAAAGTGGACAAATCTATTTTAGAGCTAGGGAGGTAAAGAGGAATTCGCACTTTGAAAGAGGGAAAAATTTCTCAGTTAAAGGGAAGAACTTCTCAGTTATAGGGAATTAATCCCTGAAGAAATCTGAGAAAAGTATGCATGTTTACTTGAAAATCATTCCGAGCAACGTTTTTGCAAGCATTTGTAAAAAGTCAGGAACGCATGGACATACAATGAATGCATACAATGAAATTTAAATGTAAGGAAATAAATGATTTTGCAACATTAAAGAAATCTAATTTTTGTTAGAAATGAATAATGTGGTTCAAAATATGAAGACTCGCAATAATCGTAAGGTTGAGAAAAACCATTTGGAATAATATGTCCATTTTTTTTTTAAATTTTACTTTTATGTATGATAAAATGAATGGGAAAAGTAATAGTACATTTTCTTTAACAAAATCTTAATGCAATAATTGTTAGAGGATAAATTGTTTTATTAGATGCTTTGTGTTTTCTGTTTCCTTACAAAGTTTAGCAGCATTTTTAATTATGTATCAAGCAAACATTTCTGGTGATGAGGAAAAAATATTTGTTTATGAAAATGTTTGTGTGAATTTTTTAATTAATAAAAAAAATATATTCAAATATGAACACACACATTTTAATAGCAATAGCCTTTTATAGAGTAGAAGTATATTATTGTACTTTTAAAAATTAATAAAATATTTCAATTGTCAACGTATGAGAATATTTTCTATATTGACAAATAACTCATACAAAATGAAATTCTTCAAAAAAGACAACTTGTACACACACACATTACAGTACATAATAAGACAATATGGGTAAATTTTTAGTTGTATTATATTAGTTTTTCCCTAAAAATGAGTTTCTTTCTAAAAAGTGAGAATAATTGTCATCATCAAATGTTCTTTTTTATCCTTTTTGAAAAAAAGAAATGATAATTATCAATATTACATATGTAGACTAAAAACTAAATCAAATTCAAAAACTATAAAATATTTCTTAATTATATTATACATAAATGGTTCTTAATTATTTAATCTTGTTCAAATTCCAAAATTTTTAACTCTATACAAATTTTGATTACATATATATTTAAAAATAAAAAGCCATTTTAATTTTCAATATTTTATAATTACTACTTTTAAAAATTTTAATATATAGTCGGACTTTTTTTTTTATCAAAAAAAGTCGCCAAATCCTCAAAAAGTTCTTAAAGTAGAAAATTCTGTTCAGCAATTCATCTTTCTCAATAATATATACTTTTTAAACTAGTTCCAGGTAAAAGTTCATAAGATAGTATTCCATGATATACAGATCCACCTGTAATTCAATATTTATATATATATATATATATGTTTAAAAAAACCTTACTTATGTCAGAAAAAGCTAATTAAAGTGTTTTAATATAGTTTACTTCACACTCTCAAGATCTATGAATTTCTATTTACTCAAAAACAAATGTCAACACTCAATGGAGAAAAATAATTTCTAAGTTTTGAAGGCTAAACGTAAAATATTGCATTAATTGTCACACATGTTATCATTTAGATAAAATGAACTTATTTGCAGCAGGATTAATCCTAGGTTAGATACTATGAAGTAAATATTTAAATGTAAACTGGAATGAAAGTTTTCAATATGTGTCATATTCAATGGCATAATGTACACCCCTATATTGCGGGGGTGGGGCCCAAAGCCTTACTTTGCAGGGAGGCCCTAATATTCTACGTTGCACCACTGGTCATACTTCTCATAAATTTGTTTCCAGATTTATGTATGTTATTTATATATGCATTGGTACTTAGTGATTATAGGGACTATGATGCCAAACAGAATAAAGAATAGGTGAAGTTCTCTTCTGATACAATGTTTGTAGTGAGTGTATCCTTTTGGATATTGCCAAAGTCTGTTATCAGCAGCTCGGAAAAGCTGTCACAAACCCATTATCTTGATATCCAGTAAATACCAATGTATATTATGTACACATATATAGAAAAGTGAAATGATTAACCTGAGCCAATAAAAAATTCAATTTTCTCTTTGTCCGGCAAATATAATATATTTTTCAAGTATTGTGAATAAATGTTTTTTTAATACGCAAGTTTTATTCTACCAGTCAAAATGTCAACACCAAAGTAGAAAAGGAGGTTCTGGTGGCTATTAGCTGAACAAAAACAGAGGCAATGACTAATGCCATGCTAAGTATTTTTTAAGATTAATGTGTAAGAATTGACTCTTCAGTGGAGTACAAATTTTGGTATTTGTGTATTATCGCAACTGCATTGGGGACATTATATGAAACGAAGCACATGGTTGCCAACTGAGCGCTTACAACACATGTGAAATCAAGGTTGGTTGGCAAATTATCTTGAACATTGGCGTTATTGCAATGGTATGCAAGTACCCAAATTTTTGTTGTTGTAGTTGTAGGAAAATCCATTTTTTTATTGTAACATTAACGTAAAAGGGATAAAACAAGTTTCATTTTTCATAACATGGCCGTAATTTCTAATATATAGGTACAATTAATAATATTTCTAATATATGATATATGAGCCATTATATATAGATTTCTTTTTCAAATATGAATAATTGTTTCAAGAAGCATTCTAGAATATTCTTGTTTGAAATTAAAGTGTAAGATTAAAATAAATTGTTCAGTACAATTGTTAGATACTTCTGTGTATAACTGATGAAACACTTTTCTTGTTAGCACTAAGCAAAAGTTAAATTAGGATCTTGGGATATGTTGACTTGTTAAAATTTCATTTGTTAATAATTTATTCTAAGATCAGTCTAAGGAGAATTCAAAAATTAAACTATAATCATGTAGTTAATATGTAAATTGAAAAATACCCTTGAATATTATTCATGTAAAAAATGCCCACTAAACATATACATATAGATAGTTTAACATTTTATAATGTATATTAATGAACAGGGAATTAGCCCTGCCAATATGTCCGAAGAAACACCTGTTGATCCTTGAATATTAACTCAAGGTGCATTGATAATATTAATCCAGGTAATATATATAAATGGGTTTGTAAATTGTGAAATGCACATATCATATATATATAACTCCTGTAAGCCATTCATTCCTTCGTAGAAGCAAAAATATTTGGAAGGGGTATACAATGAAGTAAATAAAATACTCTTAAGATATACATGGGACTACCACTAATATATTGATGTAGTGGAATGTAAAGCTTGTATTTTTCTTATAAATAATAATGTTTCAATAAGCAATTTTTTCTTTTGCCCTACACCATTTTAACATATAATAACGACATTCAGAACTTTTCTTAATTTCAGTCTAACTGAAAATAATAAATGGAATTATTTAACAATTTGCATTTTGTAGAACTCTTGATCCCCAATTCAGTAGTAATTGTTGAAAATATGGACAGTTATGTTCCAGTAGAAACTGGGAATATTTGTGTGTGTGTGTGCATTAAATACAGAACACATGTTTATTTTTTGCAGTTCCATAACTTTTCCTCATAATTGCAAAATTATTTTAAAAATACTTTATCATTTTTCCCATAAAAACAAAAAAAAATTCTTTAGATTGAAAGGTTTCATTGTTAAATGTCATAAATTATTTTTCAATCAATATTTTGATTTAAAAATCAGATCGTTTAATTACATGTTGTATATTAGGGCTGTCAATTACAAAGAGCTTGAAATTTCTGTTCTTTTTTACATGGATTGTTTGTGCATGTTAAATAGTTGTTTTTCAGATTATAATTTGTTAAATTAAATTACTTAAACCTCTGAAAGATGCACTTATTTCAGTTTTCCACTTAACCAAATTATTTTACTTTGTTTATATCAGAAATTGGTAATTGTGTATTATGCCATTGACCAATTCCCAAATCAAAAGATGGCCAAGATTTGCTAAAGCTTAAATTTGAAACACTGTTGTTACATATGGCTTTATTGAAAGGATCAACCAAATATATAAAACAGCTCAAATTTTACACAACAAAGATTTTTTTAAAAAAAAAAGAACAAAGATTTAAAGAACTAGGACAAATTAACATGGGAACAAAACAAAAAAAGGAACATGATGTATTCATGAAAATTCTGGCATTCAAGTAGTTTGCTTATATCACCATCTTTTTGTGAATATCTAGTTCTGGGCAAAATGCTTTGCATTCATGATGTTAAACTTAAAATTTTTGGCATATACAAGATGGAAGGATGCTTATTTTATTAAGACACTGAGCCATGCAATCATGGCCTATTTGAAGTTTGCCACAGCCTCTTTACGATGTTTGCCTATTGATTTTGCTGCCTAGTCAGATTTAAGAGTATTAAATTTAAAACACTAATTTCCTGTATTTTACTATCTGGTTCTATACATAAATTTTGAAATCTCAATTAAATATTTAACTCTTCTTGCCATGGTGATTAAAATAAAATAAAATACATACTCCACTATCGTGTTAATCAGTCCTAAGAGGATACATGTCCCAAATTCTCCTTTTTTTCTCAACAAAATAAAAGATAAATTCAAAATATTTTCATAAGTACACAATCATGTGCAATGAATCAATTATAATACAAATAAAAATAGTATGTTTGTTGAATGGCTAATTTCAAAGCATTTAGCCACTTGAATTTTAAAAAAAAAATGACGAATGGGTTGTAACTTAAATATCTTAGTTGCCAAATCTTGAACTGGTATATGAAATTATAGTCACCAAATATGGAAATAGTTTATCCTGATCTGGACAATAGAACAAAATTATGAAATTTTATTGTCATTGGTCTTTGATTTTTACCTTCTGCAAATTGATTTTTAAATAACTATTCTTTTACTTACCCAGTACCCTGGTCTCAAAGCACGAAATACCCGTGTCATTTTAGATAAAAAAAAACCTCCCATTCTGACAACACATTACTCAAATTAAAGACAAGTTCCGAAAAGTATTGTGTAGTCTTCACCCCCTAAGATGCTTATCTATACTCTCATTATTAGACCAGTGATCGTTTACGCCACACCAGTCTGGGGTCATGCTGCAATCTCCAATATTACTCTGCAAAAATTAATGTCATTTCTTTTTAAATTAAAAATTCTTAAGGGGAATGATATTGCAAAAGGTAATATTTAGAAATGATTAATTGTAATTTTATTATTTTTTATTATCTTATTTTCTTTAAGTACATGTTTAACTTGTAACAAAATTTATTTCTTGAAGCCAGTGTAATATGAAAATTTTGATGTAGAGAATTATCTTCTGATGAAAATGTCTCTTTATCGATTGCTTTTAATCTCAGTGGCTAATTATTCAACATCGGTTACTCAACAAGTAATTATTTTTTCCATGATATAGCTTTTTAATTTTTCTTCTGTATTTGGTATTTTGCATAATTCACAAAATAGTTTAATTTCTGAAAACTCAGTTTTATGTATGTAAAGATAATTATGGATTTGAGTTTATGATTTGTGGATATTAAAGATTTATCTGTTTTAAAATCTTAAGCTTTTTAAAGCAATTTTGTACATAAAATACTAGAGTTGATATGGAAGCTATTTGAAAAAATTTTGTAATAAGATAACATCAACATGTTTGACACTTTGTAACTATCATTTACAAATGTTTGATTTTTTTTTTTTTTTTTAGAAATGACTGTCTCCAAAGTTTAAAAAAGAAAAGTAAATACTCTTTTCACCAGTAAGTTAAAGAATTGAATTATATTAATGATTAAATTTTATTTGATTATCCTTTATTTTGAGTTATTGATTTATATATAAATTGAATAATTTGTGATTTATTTATTCTAAACCAATTAAAAAATAGAAGTATATTTTTCTTTGATTTTTAATGTTTCAGAATATATATTAATGTATCTTTTCTAAAAATATTATACAATCTTCTGGGAATGTATTAGAAAAGACATAATAATTTTTAGAAGTTCACTTCAATTATTCGTTATACATATATTTCTTTTTCTCATTGAATTTACATGGAAAAATTATAGTATGATTTACCAATATAATATAGATGGTTCTAAAATATAACTAAAACGCACAGAAAATTTTTACAATTTACCTTTTTATGCCAATGTGTATTAAATATTAGAGCGAATTAATATGAAAGTTTTTGATTAACAATTAAGATTCTTTGATGAAAATAAGTTTTTATTTTTACAACACAAATTAATTATGACACAATGTTCACAACATATTGAATACAAAGATACTGTTAAATAAAATGTTTTCAGGAACAAATTCTTTGCTTGGAAGGGTTGCTTTTGTCTTTTAGCTAGCAAATCAATCGCCAAAAGAACTTGTCTGTGTCTTCACGCTTGCTGTACTGGTCTCCACTTCCCTAGGGTTCAAAAGAAAACATGTACAATTTTGTCTTGCGCATGACATTTTTTTGATAGAATACCATAATACATTTATTACTTACTGTAAATTAACGTGCACACAATACAATGGTACTTATGTATTACAGCTATCACAGTAAAATTGGCACCACACAAATTGTACCTTGATATCAAAACTTCAAAGATTTTAATGCATTTTAAGCGAAAAATTGCCAACCAGTCAATTCAAACACCTGTTTGACCACGACTCTTTGTTTACATCTATCAAAACTGCAGCTTGCAACAGTTGCAGAATTAAGCTTCTGTATTGTTTTTTTATTTTGAATGTTACTTTTATTTACTTCATGTTTTGTTATTTTATTACTCTACATATGAATTTTATATTTTTCTAAAATTTGGCAACATGAAAATAACTAACTCAAACTGCTTGGTATAAAATTTGTTTACTTTGGGTGGGCAGAAACAGGGTAGTTTGACTGAAGCATCTATTACCAAATTACAGAACTCTTATAGGAAAGAGATTTTCAACAATGTTCCAGAAGTTGGTAAGATGAAAACATGAATTTTAGCAAATCTTTTTTTTTCATTGCATGTACAACTGATGCTAAGCCAATGAACAGCAAATGTTCAGAAGGAAAGCTATCCTGTTGCTTTTATAATAGAGCTAAGACAGATAGTATAATACCAGGTAGTCATCGAAGTATAAAAACAAAACTGTCAGAAGTAGTAGCTAAAATTATGCCAATGTACCAGCTCCTTACCTTGAATGAAATTCCTCTTTGCTGTGTTTCGGGCAAAACACAAAATGTCAATGAAAGTTTGCATAGTTGTACTTGGAGGATATGTCCTAAAGATGCATTTGAGTCGAAGAACGATAGGTGAAATTGTCGAATCGGGCGCCTTTCCGCCAAATTTTGAAAAATCGCCAATTTGGCGTGTTTTTGTGTTTTGGAGTTGCAACCCTACCACAACACGCAACGCCGGAGCGTGAAATTCAAGATGTCGGAAGGAAAATCATCAAAAATGTAGTATTTTAAAGTTTTGAAACGGAAAATCGCTGCACAAATTATGCAATTAAAAATGAAAATTTATTGACTTACCTTAAATATAACGATGTTTATGAAGAGGAAGTACCCGGCTGATCATCTTGCGGAATTATTTCGTGCTCCGGCGATACGTCCTGTTGCAAAGGGGGGGAAAACTCGCCACATCCGCTAAGAACGCTTTGAAGACTTCGTTTTCAACGGTAGGCACTGCACTCAAAATTGCCCACAGATGCGATCATCGGAGGTTGTCGCAAAGAAAGCAAAGAGTTATAGAATAATATTTTTTTTAAAAAAAGAGAAAAAATTTGCAAATATTAATAAAGACAAACATAAGGAAAAGAATGACCTCAGTTTATTGGAGCTGGAAATTTTTAGTACTCTCTTTTTTTTAATTTAATTTGAAATCTTTGTACTTTTACAATGGTAAGTTATTCATAAATAAAAGTAGTTGAATTGACTCAACACACACACACAGTAAACACACGCAGTGGACGGTAATATTTTTAATCTTTCTCTCTACTCCTTACACAACCTTTCAGAGTGAGTGTTACACTTACACTGACGTTTTTCTTTACAAGCCGCAAGAGGGCGCTGTTCATTAACAGAACTAACATACCGCCCCACATTGCACTGGTTTAACCATGCAATCATTGTTACTAAATTAACATTCATATTGGTTACATTTAGAACACTTTACACACATTCAACACTTGACAATTCTCAAGAAATACAATTACATAAATCATTATATAAATTCAAGATTTCACAAATAACAATATTTTTTTTTTATACAAATACAAATCAGTTTACTAACAATGAGTAAATTTACACACCACCAATGGTACACTATATGAAAAATTCAAATTATATTTAAGGATCTTCCATTGGTAAAACACAAATTTTGATATGGCTCTTTTACATGTACTATACTGAGTTTTAATTTTCACTACACGCACTTTTTATCTTCGCCATAATACAATTCTACGATTAATTCTAATGCCCATTTATATGTTGGTAAATTTTCTTCAATTATTAAAACCAAGTCTCCAATTTTAACGTTATTCTTCTCAAACATCCATTTTCCTCTCTGTTGTAATTGATTCAAGTAATTACGACTCCAAAATTTCCACATTAATTGAACTATCTTAGTTATTTTTTGCCACTTTTTGAGATTACTCTCTTTACATTTTGTCAAATTAGGCTCTTCTAGCGAATTTAAAGACCTATTAATTAAAAAAATGAGCTGGTGTAAGCACTTGGAAATCATCATCATTGTTTGATAGGGGGCAAAGCGGTCGAGAATTTAAAATTCCCTCAATTTATACAGTGACCGTAAGTAGTTCCTCGTACGTTAAATTAATTCCATTCACAACTCTTTTTAAGTGATATTTACATGACTTTATGGCCGCTTCCCAAAGACCTCCAAAATTGGGCGACCTCGCAGGAATAAATTTCCACTCTATTCCTTCTGCTGCTAAGTAATTAGCTAATTTTTCGTCTGGTTTTCTGACTATTCCAAGGAGTTTTTTAATTTCATTGCTAGCTCCGACGAAATTTTTACCATTGTCCGAAAACAGTTTTGCACATTTGCCTCTTCGAGCCATAAACCTTTTCAACGCGGCAATGAATGCTTGCGATGTTAAATCTGATACTAACTCAATATGTACCGCTTTTAACACAAAACACACAAAAATAAAAATATACACTTTAAACAAATTTCCTTTACGTTGTCCTTTATTTTTAATGAAAAAAGGACCACAGAAGTCTACTCCTGAACAATTAAATGGATAATCAGTAATAAGTCTCTCTTTTGGCAAATTACCCATAATTTGAGTTGACACAATTGGTTTCGCTTTAAAACATACAATACATTTATATACAATTTTTCTGCACATTGACCTACCATTCAACGGCCAAAATTTTTCCCGAATATGATTCAGTAAAGATACAGTTGCCACATGTAAATATTTCTTATGAAAATATTCTATTATTATTAAAGTTAATTTATTATTTTTTGGTAAAATTATCTGGTGCTTTTTATCGAAACTTAACTCTAAGTTACACAATCGTCCTCCTACTCTTAAGACACCGTTGTCATCTAAAAAGGGATTCAATGTCTTTAACTTACTGTTTGGTAGCACACTTCCCTTACTTTTAAGATGGTTAATATCACTGGAAAATTCTTGCTCTTGCACCTTTTTTACCAGATATGTTTCAGCTTTTTCAAATTCTTTTGTTGTGAGTGGACCAGCCACTTTATTTATTTCCTTTAAATTTTCCACGAACCTGAAAATAAAACTTAATACACGTAAAATAGTTATATAATTATTGCTTAGATTAAGAAGTTCGTTTAAAAAATCATTAACATGAATATTAAACACCGATTGAAAGTTTTCAATTTGTTCATTAACACAGTTTTTCAGTTCTGAATTATATTCATCTAGCTTCTCTCTACAGTTTATAGTTCGATTTGGATAGTCATCACCTGAAAGAAATGTTGGTCCATTAAACCATAAGTTTTGTTGCAAAAGTTTCTCAGGATCGACTCCTCGGGAGACTAAGTCTGCGGGATTTTGATCAGATGGTACACGTGTCTCCATAACTGATTAGGATAGAGTTCTTGTATCTTGGCAACCCTATTTTGAACAAAGGTCTTTAAGTCCATCGGTTCCTTTCGAAGCCACGCCAAGACGATCATCGAATCCGACCAAAGATATACTTCAGCAGTTTCTAGTTGTAAAGCCGCTACAACTCTTTTCACCAGTTTTGCCAATAGCACTGCAGCACACAATTCAAGTCTGGGAATTGTCAGGCTTTTAATAGGCGCTACTCTCGATTTGCTTGTGATTAACCGAACTAAAGTTTCACTCTTCAAATTTTTAGATTTGTAGTAAACTGCTGCACCGTAGCACCGCTCTGAGGCATCAGCAAAGCCATGGATCTCAGTAACTTCTGGAAAAGTGACAAGAATACGCCTTGGTATCTCTATATTGTTGATATTCTCTAAAGATACTAGGAATTGTTGCCATTCTCGATATTCTTCAGCTGGCAGAAGGTCATTCCATTCCAATTTGTTTTTCCACAAACGCTGGAGGAAAATCTTTGCTTTGGAAATTACTGGTGCCATCAGTCCAACAGGATCAAAGATCTTGGCAATAGTAGACAAGACGTCTCTTTTAGTATAAGAACTGTCCAAACAGACTTTCACTTTAATCAAAAGGCAATCTAGGTTCGGTTTCCACGACACTCCTAACGTTTTCGTCTCTGTTAAAGTTGCAAAATTGTAATTCTGTTCGGGATCCGGTGACAATTTCTCGTGATTGGCGCAAAGTTTATGCAACTCCATTCCAGCACTTTTCAAAATTCCTTTTAATTGTTGTCTGAGAACAATTGCCTCCTCTAACGTTGCAGCACCACAAAGGACATCGTCCATATACAAGTTGTTCCGTAAAACGGAAGCTGCTATAGGGAAGTTAGCCTCTTCATCCATCGACAATTGGGTTAAAGTTCTCTGTGCTAAGTAGGGCGCACTTACAGTGCCATAGGTAACAGTTGAAAGTTCGTAAATTTTGGGTGATTCATGTTCACTTTCACACCAAACGATTCTCTGCAGATTACGCTGTTTAGGGTTAATTAATATAGTTCGATACATCATTTTAATGTCTGCTGTAAATGCATACGTGTAAGTTCTGAACCTGAGCATTTGCGCATATAAGTCCTCTTGTATCACTCCTCCATTATATTGAATGTCATTTAAATATATTCCATTATCAGTTAACGAAGAACAGTTAAAGACAACTCTAAGTTTTGTTGTGGACTTTTCTGGACGATAAATTCCATGATGGGTAGCGTAGTATGCTATTTTGGGTTCAGTTTCGGTAGTCACTTCCTTCATGTGACCCAGTCTTTCATAATCTCTTAAAAATTCACGATATAAATTTAAATAATTATCATCTTTAGCTAAGCGATTCCACAGCGATCCAAGTCGTTTGAGGGCTATGTCTTTCGAATTACCCAAACACGAGGGTTCCTTTTTTAGGGCATAGATACTACATATTTACCTTCTTTAGTTCTAAAATGAGTATTCGCGTAATGTTCCTCACAAATTAGCCTTTCTTTATTTTTAACTATCGGTTCCTCAAGCTCCTCTAATTTCCAAAATTTTTCTAAATTTTTATTCAAATCCTCATCACGAATCAAACCGCAGTGAACCTTAGTTTCATTTATTGAATCTAAATTACCCGTTACTATATAACCAAATACGCTGTTGACTAACAGTAATTGCGAATCTTTTATTTTAATTCTTTCCGGTTTCAATAACTCATAAAATATATTTGCACCTAATAATAAATCAATTTTGCCGGGAACATTAAATTTAGAATCCGCTAATTCCACAAAATTATAAAAATCAGAATTTATTTCTAACGCTTTCTGCGGAATAAAATCAGTGATTTTTTTAACTACGAGCATATCCAATTCCTTTTCGAAAGAGTTATTTTGATTAGAAATCGCCACTTTAATACACCCATTTACAACCATAGAAGCATCATTTAAACACGAGATTAATGTATTTATTCTTTCGGTCTTAAGTCGTAATTTATTCGCGCACTCATTTGAAATTAGACAAGTTTCACTTCCCGAGTCTAACAAGGCTCTAAATGTCTGCCATTCTGAATATTTATCTTTCACTAGAATTAAAGCAGTACTCAAAAGGCATTTGTTTTTAAAACACGCCGTTGCCACGATCTGTGTTTCGTCTTCTTTCGGAACGAAAGATTCGGCATTTACACTCAAGGCGAATCGGGGTGGTTCCTGGTTAACGTCTGTCATCGTCTCAAGGGGGAAGAAGGAATTCCCTTTCCTTTCTCTGGGGTAATGTAACAGTTTGTTATGCGGTTTCGAGCAGAAACAATTTTTTGATCTACATCTACTAACGCTGCATTGAGGTGAAAAACATTTAAAACAAAGTCTATTATTTTTAACAAATTCTACTCTTTCGTTTACAGAAAACATTTTAAATTGTGGGCAAAATTGTAAGGCATGGACATTATTTTTACACAATACACATTTATCATTTTTTAACTCGGAAAAAAATACATTCGATGCATCTCGCGGTAATTTAGCATTAAATTTGTTTTGTTTATTATAATTAAAACGCTTGGAATTTTCACAAAAGGGCTTAGAAAATATCTCATTCTTAATTTTGCCTTTCGATGACAAATATATATCGCACTCACGCCCTAACTCTTGTGGTTTAAAATATTTCTCTCCCTGTTTTATACTCATGTAAGACATCAATTCTTTGTCGAGTGTGTTCATTATTTTATCTGATACAATTAACTCATACAATGATTTAAAATCATTCACATTGCGCAGCTGACAATAATACTCAAATGTCGCGCATAATCGTGATGCAAATTGCACATAACTCTCTGAACTTAATTTTTGCGCTTTCTGAAATCTATTATAGCATTCTTGTGGTGTGGGAGAAAATTCTTTTAATACTAAATCTTTAAGCTTACTATAATTATTTAACTCTTCTTCGGAAACATGAACAAGTAAATTATTAACTCTCTCACCTAGAATATTTAAAAGAATTTCGCATTTAAATTGTTCGGGAACCTCTTTTATTTTGAATGCCTTTTCAAGCGACTGGAAAAATAAATTATATGACTCCACTCTTGAAGGTACGGGTATTGTTAAAGTTTTCACGGACTTTAACAAAGTCTCAACATTACAATTGGCGGCAGTTTCACAAACACTCGGATTTTGAATATCGGAATTTTCAATTAAATTCTTCTGGATATTTGCAAGCTCTAATTGTTTTTGCAATTGCGCTAATTTAATTCGTTCAAATTCTAATTTAGTTTCACTATCCAATCTCTTATTTTTAATTTCCGCCAAAGCATAATCGATTGCAGATTGAACTAACTCTTTATCATTTTTGTAAGCGTCACTATTTACAATTAAGTTTTTTAAGCCAGCGATTTTTGCTCCTTCTGGTACAGTTAAATTTAACTCTTCCGCAACGATTTTTAACTCATCTTTCCCTAATTTATTTAAAGACATATTTATGAATTAAGGACACTAATAGAAGGATCAATTAATTGCACCTACCTCCTCAGATCGCTGTTTCACGCTGCTCGCTAAAGTTTTGCAATCGTTCTCTATTCACACTTCGGCAATCACTTATATATATTTTTTTCACTGTGAATTTTGATAATCCACGGTTTCACAATTACACTTTTCCCTTCGGTCGCTTACCTCCGGTGAGGCGGACCATGAATTGACTCAACACACACACACAGTAAACACACGCAGTGGACTGTAATATTTTTAATCTTTCTCTCTACTCCGTACACAACCTCTCGGAGTGAGTGTTACACTTACACTGACGTTTTTCTTTACAAGCCGCAAGAGGGCGCTGTTCATTAACAGAACTAACAGTAGTAATTCTGTGATCAAGCAGACATGTTATATTATTTAACATTTGGATATGTTGTATATAAAGTACTAGGGTTTGTTTGAATTTAAAATACATTTTCAGTCATATTTCAATGATTACATCAAAATATTAAATTTTTCATTTCCAACTGAAAGTTCGTTTATTGCTGAAAAATAGGTATATTTATTAAATGACATGAAGAAAATAAGTTGTAAACAATATAGTATCCCTTAATTATAGCAATAATTGCCTTTATCAAATGTGGTTGAATACTTATAATCACCATATACATTAAAAACTTTATTTAAGGAAAATATAATTTCTGTCGTTTGAATAACTAAAATGTTCCCTATGCAACACATTTTTCTCTATTGCAATGAAAAAGTGTATAAATATATGCATTTTTTATTTAAATAATAAAGAATGCAAATAATAAAAACCGGACAGCATAAAGTTAGTTTTTAAGGAAAAAAACTGAAGATTTATTTTTATGTATAAAATGAACATTATGTGAGAATATTGACAGCTTAGACTAAACCTAGTTGCATATGGAGTTTTTTTAAATGTATTAATTTATTCAGTACAATTAAAAATTTTAATATCACAGAAACCATTAGATATTTTCATTAAATTTTGTACATTGATATCTGTAACATTACATATTTCCCATAAATTTGAAAAAAATTCATAGGCAATTTAAAACAAAATTTCTTTTTAAACTCCATTGTACCCTGAAATAAAGTAAAAATATTGATGAAAATTTTTACATTCGCAGTTTTAATCTTGACAAGTTCTGCAAGAAATACACGTATCTTTTTTTTTCAGCTATGCATTTCAAGAACCACAATGATATGAAATGATATAAGAGTGAATGCTTATAAAGTCTACTTACATAACATTGGCTAGCTTCTGCTTGTTTAAAAGTCTGGAATTTTTCTTTTGCCGCTGTTTAATGATATACCTATTGGCTGGAAAATTTTCAATACTTCGTAGAAATGAGCCAAATTCTGAATAGCCCATATGCTTC
Organism: Trichonephila clavipes; assembly: GCA_019973935.1. Classification (NCBI taxonomy): domain Eukaryota; kingdom Metazoa; phylum Arthropoda; class Arachnida; order Araneae; family Nephilidae; genus Trichonephila; species Trichonephila clavipes. The sequence continues at coordinate 24,614 of BMAU01001163.1, forward strand.
ATCAAGTCTTCTAGACATTGATCTAAACATTTCATTTCATCTGTGCTTGCAACACTTGCTGCAGTGTTTATAAATTACGTACGTCTCCTTATTCGTTCGTAAACTAACTCTGCACGTTCCTCACACACGACAGACTTTTCCTTTTCTCTTAAAATTGCTTCTTTTTCTTTCCTCAAATGATTTGAATCTTCATCTATCGTTAGTGTGGTTTCATTACTAACATTTTCAACTGTATATGGAAATTCCTGACAAATATAGTAAATATGCTTACAAAATAGTAAACTTTACAGCGTAATCTACACAATTGCAATCAAATGAATGAATACATATATTGCATGTGACGCAACGGATCGGACAATCACAGTCGTTTACTTAGTTTATTTCATATGTATAAATTGCATTCCCTATGCTTTTACATACAATCCATTTTGCTGGTTCGAGTTGTTCAGCCGAATAATTTTCCATTTCTGAACAACTTTTCTGATTTAGTGTCCTTATTGTAGATATTTTAGATGTTAGTTTTCCCCTTTCCATGGTAATTAATCGGCTCGTCAATTTTTTCGAAATTGCATTCAGAACCATCGAAAGAAATTATCTAATCGTTTGATGGTTTTACCATTGCCTTCTTCATATTTTAACAATCTGTGCCACCTTTCTAATTTCATGTTAAGGTTTATTCCTCATCCAATTCTGTGGCAATATGCCCACTTTTCTTTTCTTCCTCCATAATTTTTAACAAAGTATTCTACAAAATTTTTTGATTCTTCATTTTTTGTATAATTTTGTACAAAATCATCATAAATGCGTTCAAAAGTTGATTCGTCAATTTCAGACACCAATGTAGTCAATTTATTTTTCATCTCCTTTCTTAATTCTGGGTCTTTTACTTTAGAAATAAGATTCGTATTCCAGCTTCGTGATACATGCCAACTGCACAGCAAGTTGTATTTAACATCTCCAAATACTCTTTGCCAAGCATTCCAAAAAGCAGCATCATCTGACATAAAATCTTTTGGCTGTAAATGAGTCAGCCTGTTTCTTATTTCCACAAAAAATGGTTCATGTATAAAGCTACATACTCTATTGGAGTAGAAAATTGCTACTGGTAATCCTTCATGATTATTGTCGCATACCAATACGGTTGTCAGAAGATAACCGTATTGATTAGTGCCATGAGTAGTCAATCATAGTAATATTTTTGCCATATATTTCCAGCAGTTCCAACTGCGCTTCTGTCATTATGCAGAGAATGAAATCCTGTTTTTTGATCAGTGGATTATTTGTGAGAGCAGAACCAACTGGTTTGTACTCTAAAATAGAATTATAGGAGCCCCTTTGCATTTTTTAACCTGCAAATCAACAGATATTGAATCTTCAGAATGTAAAACTGTGACTTACATTATGATCCTTTTTAGTAAATAGTCCTAATCTTTCAGTAGGTAGACATTTATTTTGAATATCTTCTATAATTTTTGTAGATGGTACCCCTGCTTTCAGAAGAGCAGCTAAATTTCTTCTATCATCTCCATGAAGATTAAGTTTACCTACCTCTATTTCATGACCAGCATGCACAGATTGATACTCAACTGTTATTTTAATCGCTTCTTGTTGTTGTTCTCGGATAGATGTCATAAAAGCTGGACATGTTTTTCCACATTTGATAGATCCTCCTATCTTCTCATGGCGTTTTCTTTCTGATTTAATAATTGCAATACCACTCCTATGACACATATAATAAGTAAATTGCTTGTTTGTTACTTTCTTGGCGCCTCCACGTTTCACAAAAAAACGACTTCGTTCTTATTTCTTCTTCCTTTTTCCACTCTTCAAAACCTTCATATGTGTTAGATACGTGTTTTTCATGTTTCAGTTAAAATCATCATGGTATTCTATGTAGTGTTTTTTTAATTCTCTCATCGTTCGAAATTTCTCATCACATAATGCGCAAAGCCGTTTTAACTTCTCAGATAACCCTGAAAAGGGCTGTTGTTCTTTCAAATGCTTATCAGCCATTTTTTAAAATTTCAATTGAAAACGAAATCAGCAAACGGAAAAATGGCGAACTAAATCACCTACGTTAACGGTTATTCAACATTCGCGGTTGTTTCCCTAATCCCTAACGCTCATTTCTCCCTGCTAACGCTCATTTCTCCCTGCTAACACATTCTCCTTCCACCTTCTCTTTAATAGATTAGTCCCTTCCCTATTGTTTGGATGCTGAGTCACCTAGAGCAGTGCTCTGCAATCCCCGGTCCACGGACCGTTACCAGTCCATCCGCCTAAAGAACATTAAACTATTGCCATTTTATTTCAAGTAGTGCATTTCTCTCGAATTTCCGCAACTTTCCACGGAAATCACTTTATATTCCACGTTAAATCACTTTTATTCATTTTTGATGTAACTATATTTTATTCTGAAGGCATATTTTAGATTGTTTTATCAAAACAATTTAAAATATAAACAATGAACGTGTCCCACCCTCAGCGGGCCGTGGTAAAATTATCAAATGTTGACTGGTCCGCAACGATAAAAAGGTTGCGGAGCACTCACCTAGAGCAGTGCTCCGCAACTCCCACTGAGGGTGGGACACGCTGATTGTTTATACTTTACATTGTTTTGATTTAACAATATTTAATTTAGTTACAGTTAAATATGCCTTCAGAATAAAATATAGTTACACCAAAAATGAATAAAAGTGATTTAATGTGGAATATAAAGTGATTTCCTTAGAAAATTGCTCAAATCCGTGAGAAATGTACCACTTTGTATAAAATGGCAATAGTTTAATGTTCTTTAGGTGGCCCGGCACCATTTGACCCACGGACCGGTATCGGTCTACGGACCAGCTTTTGCTGATGACTGACCTAGAATTTTTTTGTATTGAATGTTATCCTACTGAAGCTTAAAACTTTAAGAAAGGCGTACCAGGAGCAGTGAATGTCATTCAGACATTTAATTTCGCGGTCAGTTTTGACCACTGCAACGATCTATAAGCCCATGGTTCATATATATATATATATATATATATATATATATATATATATATATTGTGGATTTGTTCTTGCAACTATTTTATTCAAAATCTATGAACAGTGTCACACCATACATCTTTGTGTCAGTCAACTCGTTTCCTGTCACCACATGTAAGTGTGAGGGGGAGAAAAATTGCTTTCAAGCGTGGACACAAAGTTCAAAGAAACGGGAGCGCCGTAGAAAAGAAAATTATTTTATTTCTTAACGCCCCACATTGTGTGTGCATATACAGATAATTAATTTTAACAGTTGACTTAATAAATTAGGACGAATTTTGCTTTTAAAATGCTTTGTTTTCCCTGAATAATAAATAACATAATTGATTATTCGATAATGATTCTTTCAAAATTAATAAAGTTTGAAAAACACAGATAAAAAGTTTTAATTGCTGTAACATTTTGTAAAAATTTAAATAAACATTTTTTTTATCCTCAAATAGTTTTTTTTACAAGCGTTTATAAGTAAACAAGTTATCAAGAAATTATATTGAGTTTAAAGTGTCATATTCTATGCAAGGTATAATAATTATGTCGCATTTATTACCTAAGAAAAATGTATTTTGTGTTTATTAAATCTAATTTAGTGTGTTGTCCCTTCCTGCGATAGTGATAAACACACATGATTCCTTTGAAGTCCAGACTCTGGCAACATTTTCGCCTTAAAGTGTAGAAATGTAGAAAATAAAATAAATTCATATTTTTAATACTCAATGACTGCAACATCCAAAAAGTGTTACTTGCCATATTTCATTCATTATCTTAAATTGAACACGTTTCCTCGGTTGTAGAATTTCAGTTTTAATCATTGAGTTTTTTAAATCAAAACCTTTTTTATTCATATTTGCGATCGAAATTTATACTAAAAAATTAGCCTATACACTGTTGCAAAAAGAAAAATGTAAGGACCGAAAATCTAACTTGCTTTTTGAAAATGTCGTCTTAGAACATTACGTTCGAAACAATAAAAAATTTCAAACAGGTGTAATTATTTGAAAGCAACAATATAAATGAATTATTATGTGTTCAAAATTTTCTTAAATGCAGAATTTATTAAATACTTAGTCAGTTTTTAATCTTTGAAAAAATAAAGACAAGTAACTCTCAGATTGAATTTCGTTTCGTAAGTTCCAGTCCTTCGAATTTTGAACAAGGCTGGCATGCCACTGTCCTTCCATTTCTCTTGATTCAATATTTGTACTTTTAGCATCGCTTGTCCCACATTGCAAGAGGATTTCTTCAATGAAAATCTTTCCGTTAAGAAGCTTTCTCCATTTTCAATACACGTATTGCGAGTGCGATGAGCGCAACTTTTACAGAAGTGGTCTTCAAACTTTTTCAACTCACGGAATCCTTAGAACTAGAAAGTGTTTTCGTGGAACCCCATTCCATACACACATACTTCAAAAAATCTATCTCAAAATAATATTTAAAGTAGATCAACGTGTTATAGATGTTTTATGTAAAGGCAATTTAAAAAAGTATTGTATTTATTAGTAAAAAATTCTAATCTAATTTTTTAATACAATTTACTCATTAATAATAGTAATTTGTGATCCAAGTGTTACCTATGAATGTATTGAAGAACTGGGATATGTGCTCACTTTTTTCACACAAAGTGTCGATGTCTAGATCAATTGAGATTAAATGCAATGTAGCATTACATATTTTGAGTTTAATTTGTTTTTATACTTTGTTTTTGTAGCCATTCACGTTGAGAAATATATTTCACTTAAACAGAATGTTCTGAATGGCATCAAGATGTTTATAGCCGAATGAGAAAATCCACGTACTTTGCATGAATTTACAACCTAAAATTTAGAAGCTGTTTTAGCTTAAAGTAAGATTTTAAGATCGAATTTGTTGATAAGCTGTTTCCTCTCCATTTTAGGTGTCTTTTGCACAAATAGAAAAAGGTGCACTTATGACTATACTTATGGTGTACCTAATGACTATAAAATTATCTCACTGGACCCGAGACCGTACACTAAAGAATATACACACTATAGTAGGAAGTATATTTTTAAAGATTAAAATGTTTTAATATTCTTTTGTTATACTATAATAAAAGTTTGAAAAGTGTTAAAAAATAAAGTTCCTTCCCTTAATTCCTCATTAGCACAACAGCACTGGGTGGGCCTTGGCCTTCTGAAGAAGCCTTCTTCAGGCCAGCCATCTTCGAAAATTAAGAGACTTGGCCTACTCTTTCTTCGTGTGAAAAATTGGTTCAGCATTGAAGGCGCTTTTAGCGGTGCGGTCTTCGTTCATTCTGATAACGTGACCTGCTCACTTAATTCATTGTATTTTGATGAAGTCAACAATGTCAGATTCTTTATATGATTGATAGAGCTCTTAATTTGATTTTCTTCACCAAGTTCCATTTTCCTGAACACCCCCAAAGAGGAATCTGAAAATCTTCCTTTTATATATGAATACTTATCATGTTCTCATCTGTTCGAGACATGGACCTAGTTTCACATGCATAAGTTAGTACAGATCTTAAAAGATCATTTGTTTTTGTTTGATTAAAATTAATTTCTTATATTTTCGTATTCCAGCAAGATATCTATTAGCTATAGGATTCAGCAGTACAATCGTTTCTTTGTTAATTTCCGAACCTAAATAAGTTAAGCTGTCCACAACTTCCAAACTACACTCTTCAACTTTAAAATGGACATTTTTAAAACATGATTTAATGCAAGGCATGTTTTTGGTCTTTTTTTCATGGTTTTCCAGCCCCATCCTAAGAACCTCTTTCTCTAAAGATAAGAAGTGCTGTGAGAGTTCGACAGATGATATTAATGTCATCCGAAAAAGCCCAACAAGTGTATCAATTTATAAAAAAATATTTCCTCTGGTACTGATATTGGAATCTTTTACCACTTTTTCTAATGCTAGATTAAAGAGAAGACGCGCCAGTGGATCTCCCTATCAAACTCCATTTTTTATTTCCAGTGGGTCCAGAAGATCATTCTGCGCCTTGACTACGATCTTTGTCTTATTTAATGTCAGGCTTATCAGCCTTAATAAGTTATCAGGGATTTTAAACTCTTTACAAGGATGCAATAAGATCCTTTCTGTTAATGCTATCATAGGCTTAAAATAAAGTTATTACATATAAATAAAGTTTTCAGTTTTAATGAAAAGGGGGGGGTTGAGCTTTAGATACTTGTAACTATACAAACTTCATAGGAACGTGAATCCATTTTGCATCTACTAGCTGCATGATCCGGCGTTGCACGGGCTTTTTCTACTTTTAGAAATTTTCCTTTCCCTTCTCAAAAAATCACCACTTCCATTATTCTTTTTCAGAGTGACGTCCTCGTCACTTGGTAATGGTTCAAAATTTCGAGGTACTTTGCCAAAAGCTCTTGAATGGGTAAACAGTGTGACTCTAAAATTCCCTCACTCACTTTGCAATTTTTTCGTTACAATATTTTAACTCCCGGAAACAAAAATGTATTTTTTTAAAAATAGTTGTATATTGAAGAAAAGACAGAAAAGTAGAAATTTTTAAATTTGCAAAATCCCACAAATATATTAAAAGTTGAATTAAAATTTTGAGCATTTTTTGAAATGTTCAACACATGGAAAAAAAGTTTGATGCGATTATGTTTTTTAAATGAAGAAGTTATTAAATATTTGATTTAAATTTTGAGTATTTTCTAAGAATTAGTAAAATCAAGTATTTGGCATTTTACTTTTTTAAATTACTGATTCTAAGAAATCAAAGTATGAACTTTTTAAAAATCATTTTCATTAAAAAGCATTGATTTGGATTCTTTTTCGAAGAAAATCGTAAAATTTGCAAAGTCTCGTTGTTTTGTATTAAAAAAACATGCAGAATTGTTGCGAATTAAAAATATAAAAGAATAAAAAGGTAAAAAAAAAAGGTTGGAAATTCTCATTACCAGCGCATACGCGTGTAAAGGAGGTCAGGTCTACCGGTTGGGCAAAGCATTTGATGTTGAGAGGCTTATGGTGATTACACAATATTTGAAAGTGCAAGGAATTATTTGTTGGGACAGTCTTCCAGTCGTCCTTCAAGGCACTTTGACAGCATGCAATTACTTGGACTAGATTTTAACACCAGTTGTACTGCCTTCGCTATCAAGTCACCCGGGTGCCATTTATCAGCGAGACGACACTTTTCCACATCTGCTCGACTCTCTTAAAATTGTCTTGAAGGATATGACTCACTCAAGGGGCCTACCGGGTCACCAGACCTCTCGCCAATAGAGAGGGTCCTGGATGTATTTGAGAGGCATCTGCCCCCTCCCGGAATACTAGTGAATTAACTGACCAGATGCTAATATTGTGGCCTGGTGTTTCGCAGGAGTCATAGTTGACGTCATTGTTTCGCGATGTCACGGCATGTTTTGGCTTGTATAAATGCCAGATTTGGATTTACTACCTAATGACTTGTAGCCCTTTTCATGCTATGTATTCTTACTAATATAATCTTTTGTTCTGAATTTCTAATCATTTACTAATTTCCTCAGGTACTATATAGATGTTACGTTTCGTGATAGTATCACGTTTCTTTCCGGATGCATATATTTTTTTTGTGACAGAGTGTACTTTTGAAAATTTTAGAAAAATCTTCTGAAGTGTCTTAAATATGTAATTTTTAATGTATTTTGAAAATATCAAGATAAATATGAAACGCACACATTTGATTCGCTTTCATATATATTTATTTATGAGTACTTTTATAATGTTATTTCCCCATGAGGCGGCATGATAAATTACATTTCTTCTGGAACTGGGAATTTTTTAAGACAGTTTCCTCACAGCATTTGAATTTATTGACCTAAAAGCTAATGTGTAGTAATAATTCTATTGCAAGTTAAAATTATCCAACTGAAAAAATACTTTTAAACCACTTTTGAAAGAAAACGCATGACATATGTGATTAAGCTTATAATGATATTTCCACATGAAGTGGTGTAAAATATTGCCACAACCCTTTTGTAAAGAAATTCTTTTTATCAGAAAGTTTTTGTATAAAACTCTATAACTTATTTTACATTATTTTATTATTTATTCAAATCAAGAAAATTAAGGCCATTTTTTATAAGGCAAATTTTTTGATAAAAATTAATGGAAACAATTCCTTTTTCAAAAAAACTACTCATCAAATTTATCGGCTTCAGTTATCAGAATATCTCCAAATAATAACTTGAGATTTAACGTTACATGTAGCAACACTTTCAGTATTTTTCTGGAAAGAGAGCAATAGAGCATTTGACATTAACTTTTATCAAAAAAAATTTTCTTATATCATATAAAATGCTGAATTGAACTATGCTCCTTATCCAAAATTAATGTACTTAATATTACGTAAATTGCTATTTGAGAATTTTTTTTTTCGATTTCTGAATGACAGAAATTCAAAATCAAAGATTGCCTCAATTAATGGATTTTTAACTCGCACTTTGAGGCCCCGATAGCTTTTCGGGACAGATTTTTAAAATTTTGAAATGCATTAATTCACAAAGACACTTGAGATAGAGCCCCAAACTTCCACACCACACCATGTAAGAACTTCAAGCCTTGACAAAAATAACATGCAAGAGTTCTGACACACACACTGAGTGATTCATCATTTACAATAAAGAAACAAAAATCTTTCTGCACATGTAAGAAAATTTTTGACGCAACAGTATTTTTACAAAACGTTTGGTAAGTTAAAAAAGAGAGAAGTAAGAGATATTTTTTTTAATCTTAAGAATTAAATTTATTGCATTTGACAAGAAATAAAAGAGAAAAAATTCTCGATGTAAATTTATAATTTTTATGCTTGTCATGAAAAACATAATTTAAATGGGTAATAGATATTTTGAAACGTGACACTTTATAAATTAATAAATAACTATGTGTTTACAGAAAATAATTTAAATTCTTTTTATTGAAATTCAAATTAAAAAAGATTTAAGAAATTTAGTTCCTATTATCGAAAATGTTAAGTTTAAAATTTTAATTCCTGATGGTAATGTATATATATTTCAAAGAACTGCGATTTTTTTTGTTATATATATATATATATAAATACGAGTGGGTACTAGCGTGCCTCAATGTATGGAGCATGAAGTTATATATCAATTTATAAATTGAGACTTTTTGTTTAATTTTGTAATAAAATATGCATTACAAAATGAAAACAAACAAACTACGTCTTTCTTTTTTTACTCTGTTCCGATGAAGACCAACCGTGTAGGGGTGCTATGTACCTTAAATTTGAAAAGGGGCTCTCTCTACTTCACTGCTAACCGAGTTTCTTAGTGCGTTAATTAATTTGTATGCCGAAGCATTTCAAATAAAGAAAAATTCTTCTCCAAACACCGATGCTTTAAACATGGAGGAAGAAAAAGCTTCTAGTCAAAAGCTTTTGTAAAAGTCAATAACATTTGAAATTTACTTTCACATGCTTTGCGGAAAACAAACAATTATTTTGAATACTGTTTTCGTTGCAAAAAGTATTTCAGTATGCAAATAGCTTTTAAAAATAATCAAGTGAATCTTATCTTAATTCACCAAATGCTTTTACAAGATTTCTTCTTGCCCCTCTGTAAATAAGGGAGGAATATAAGCATGAAACAGATGAATTTTGAGAAACACATTATTCATTTCTAACAAAAATTAAATTTCTTTAATGTTGCAAAATCATTTATTTCCTTTCATTTAAATTTCATTGTATGCATTCATTGTATGTCCATGAGTTCCTGACTTTTTACAAATGCTTGCAAAAACGTTGCTCGGAATGATTTTCAAGTAAATATGGATATTTTTCTCAGATTTCTTCAGGGATTAATTCCCTATAACTGAGAAGTTCTTCCCTTTAACTGAGAAATTTTCCCCTCTTTCAAAGTGCGAATTCCTCTTTACCTCCCTAGCTCTAAAATAGATTTGTCCACTTTTCACTCGATGCAGACACTAGTATACGCTTCTCCTTATCCTTTAACACAGTGCTTCTCAAACTGTGGGGCGCGCCCCCCTGGGGGGGCGCGATGACCTTACGAGGGGGGGCGCGAGCATATCGAAAATAAAAGATTTAAAAAATAATTAGTTTACTGGAATGAATTAAAACAAAATACTTTCAGACATAATAAAAAATGCACTTTTACTCTGATATAATTTATAGGCGGTATTAAGCCATCAAAAATAAAAACTTCTTCAATACCTAATTAGCTATCTTTGATCCTATAACCAAATAAAAAACTTTTATTTCATTTGCTGTCATCCCGTGATGAGAGATTTTTTTATTACGCTTTTCTTTAACCTAACATACTACTCTTTCAGAGAGAAACCAGATCCCCGGATCCAGAATCGAAAAACTTTAGGAACATAAAATTTCATCACTGTCATTATTTTTGAAATACTGCACATTATAGCTGTAATCTGTGTTTGACCTTCTAAGTTAAGTTTTATGATATTTGGAAAACCACGGAGAGCACACACAAGCACATGAAGGATTACTTGGCCAAGACATATTTTTATAAATATTCTCAATGTATAAAGCATAACGAAAAACGTTTCACACAATTTTTTAGCAGTAACATACATGTTATCATAATGAATATACTTTTTACCCGGAAGTAGTCGCGCGGGACACACAGATTATGAAATCGTTAATTCTGGCAAAACTGTTTATTTATTACCAAAGAAAAATTGAAAAGTCTTTGAAGGTAGGTAAGTAAACTTTCTCTTAGCTAACTTATTCACTGGAATCATGATTTGTATCGTGTACAATAAAATAATTTAAAAAAAAAAGGATTGGGGTGACTCAATAACCCCGACCGTACTGTATAACATCAATTATAAATGCTAATTCTGTGAGGCTTAAAATTACAATTCGCTTAAAACTAATTATAATTTGAGCAACGATTTTAAAAAAATCATTTTACGTTTTTGTAAACATTGTCGAGCACTTGGCTTTGTGCTTCCCTTACAATTCAGCTATTATTTCAATTATGTTTTATTTTCTTATAAATGAACTCGAGCAAAGAGCGGGCACTTCAGCCGATATACTTTTAATGTATCAGTGCTGCACAGAATATTTTATAACTAATTAATTAATACTAAATTAAGAACAAGTTTAATAAGTATTAATGACGTCCATGAGCTTGTCTTGGAAAGCAAAGTTTTTATAAGGAATGCTTATGATTAGAAATTGACCCTCTGAGTTCTTTTTCTATATTTAGCAGATATCTATATTTTGTCTTCTAAGCAGCTACCGCATTTTGTAATATGTTCAATTTAAAAATTAGAGAAAGGAAAAATAACATAATAATTATCCTATTATTTTATTTATTTATTTATTTTGCTTAAAAGTAGTATACAAAATTTTTAATACTTATGTTACTAATTTGTATGGTTTATAATTAAGATCGCCTATTGTAATTTTAGCTTCAAAGTGCATTATTATTGCATTCAGTACATTATTAATGTATAAGGGGGGGCGCGAAAAAAATTGTGATCGAAAAGGGGGGCGCCAGTATTGAAAGTTTGAGAAGCACTGCTTTAACAGGACCAGAAGTGATTACCGGAAACCGGTGACGCCCGCAGGAATTTTTTAAAGGGGAGAGGGTTGGTCCAGATTCGAAAGTCCACCATTCTCGTATCATGCTCCAATTTGCCGCCCAACATATTAATTCGACTTTACCGATTTTCGAGAAAAATAACAGTAAAAAAATAATTATTGAAAAAATAATTAACGATAATTAATAGAATTTTATCGTTAATGGCAAATAATTAAAATTTAGGTACTATTTAAATATGATTATAATCCATTTGAAAAAAATCAAGGGCTACGGGGTGTTCAGACCTGTTGACTCCCCCCTCCAGTGTGCGTCACTGCCGAAAACATGTGATATGGAAATTCAGAGATGCATGTCATGAGTTAAAGCCTAGAACCACTGAAGAATCGCCGAGTAGGGGAAGCGATGCCCGTTAAATCTGTCGAGATCTCAAACGTCCTTCCGTTGATGTGATAGTTCAGAAAGGCGGAATGCAAGGTCAGGTGTCGTCCTCGTCACTTGAGTATGGCTCAAAATTACGAAGTACGTCACCAAAAGCCCTTATTAGCTGAACAGTGTGAAGTTAATATTCACTCACACGGTCACGCGGTATTGGTCTCCTCTTCCGTGTCATCCAGTCCATTTCTTATGCAACATTTTTTAAAAAGAATTATTAAAGACTGTTGAACATTTATAAGCGAAAATTATGTTATTTTGCTTACGGCAACGACGTTCATTTGTTTCATCCGTGTCCAATTGTCAGTGGTTGATGCTTTACTTTCGTTTTTTTCTCCATATAACATCGCCTTCCCTTTCCTACTTGTGCCAATGGGAATTCGTCTTGATACTATTACCGATATCTTTCTTGTTTAGGTCATTAAAAGAAAGTGTATGCAAAAAAAAAAAAAGAAAACTTCCTAAATACTAGAAGACAACGATGTCTAGGAGGAACTGAATACTGGAGATATGTTGCGGAATGGGATCTTTCATCAATGTTAGTGGCCGGAATGTGGATGCCTACATTTTTCTTTTGAAAGCGGTGGAAACTCAATTTCCCCCATGCAACAAATGTTTTTCCTTTGACTCTATACCGCAACCGATTTTTAGTAACATTAACATTGGAAAAATAGAGCGGCTTAGACTCGAGTAAATACGGCATGTAAATGGAGGCTGACCCCTATTTAACGAAAACATCGGAGTTTAACACTTTGTTCGATAAATTGAGTTCCAAACAAAATATCTATATTTTTTCTACTTACCTTTTGGAAATTCTTTAAGCAATTATGCATATAATATCAAGATTTAAAAATTACGCATTTCTTATTCAACAAACTAAAAATACTATTAATGAATTATCACACACCAGTAAATTGAAAATTTTAAGGTACTACCTAATCATTGGATACTACCCTATGTTTGAAAATCTTTAGGATTCCGGACAACACAGAAATGTTTTTCTCGACTTTATACAGAGACGATAATACTGCACCATTTACATCCTACGGCAGAAGAGATAGGTATGTTTTCACAGTGTAACGTCGTGGACAGATATTGTGGAAGTAACGTCACAGCCAAATGTAGATATAAAAAAACATTTATTTTCACATCAAATTAATTATCATTGATGCAATAAAGCAAAATCTCTGCGCCAGGCCGGTGCATTCAATCTAATCCACAGAATAATTAGATCACTTCTCCGAACTGCTTTGTCCGAAGGACACTTGCCCTTATTTCCGAGAAGTTGTTTCGATAACTCTCCACAATGCCCCACTGTCGTTTATTCTCTTTCCTCCGTCCGATCCCGTAAATTGCCTCTACCTCCGAGTTCGATCTCGGATCGTCTCCACTCTCTCAAAGTCTCTGACATCTCTTTCGGCTCCCGTCTCTCTCCAAGTCTCTGACATCTCTTTCGGCTCCCGTCTCTCTCCAAATCTCTTTTTAAAGGGCTCTCCTCTCTCCTAAAAAAACCCCTTTTAAACACCAGCGGTTGGTCCACACCACGGCCGACGACCCTTATCATTGGCAGGTCACAAAAGTCTGCCCTTGGCCTCCCTAGTCCTATTCGTGCGGAAAACACAAATGCACTCCCTGCCAGTGGGGAATGTGAAGGCGCCAGTATTCTCGTGAAACATCTAGGCATTTTCTTCATCACACCATCTTTGTTCCTTAAATCCATTCTGTCGGCATCTGCCGAGGCGTCCGTGTTCTTCTTAACCAGGTTTCACCTATTGTCAATGGGTGATGGCTCTCTTTTGACCATTGTGACTGCCAGTCTAGGTGTCGGAGCTTTTAAGAGGTCAAACAATAAACAATGACCCCACGGCTACGTGCACTTGTCACTCAGCTAGCTGCTTTGAGCCATAACACTTGGCGTGAATAAAAGGGTAGGGTTTACCCCAATCGAAGACGTCAATACAGTTTTAAAACAATGTAAAATAGTAGGAAATATAACAGTTCTAATAGAAGGCTCATTATATATTCCAGCATTAGAATCACAATACATTGTGTGGGTGCGACAAATAAAACTTTCCTCAACTTCAATTGCAAACATAGAAAATTCGTCTTTCAGCGGATTAAAATCTTAGAATAACTTCTACGTTGCGCATTGGGCTAAGATAAAAGAAAAGAATTTCCCCTCCTACTCAAGATTCACACGATAGGTTGCATTCATGAACTATCTGTATTTAAAAGATGTGTAATAATGGCCTTTCACATAATATTTTCTGTTTCCAAGAAAAGTGTTTTTCTGTTCCGGTTACAAAGCATATGACATTTTTGAAAAATAATAAAGTTTATACTAACGCAAACTAATAAAAAAATTTGTTTTTAGCTGCAGCAATAATATTTTAAATCCTCCCCCTCTACCCCCTCTTAATCAAAAAATAAGAGCGGGGGGTCCACCTTCATTTTAATTGGGGAAACAAAAATAATTGGGCCGTGAGTAGCCTAATGGTTAGAGCATCGGACTCCAGACCGGAAGGCCTGGGTTCGATGCTCGATGTCACCAAATACCCTCCGAGTGCACACGGAGTATGTGCTCGTTAAATCAGTGGGTCCGTAGTCTTGTGGGCTTATTCACTAGCGCAGGAACTGGAGAATATTTCCCTCCCCTTCAGTTCACTTGCAGAAATTGTGGAGGTGGAGATAGAGGTCGTGTCGCCATCTATCGTCCCTTCGGGGAAGTTTCACTGAGCTTAAATCGCCCTGTCACCTGTATGGTGCTCAAGGCCAACGACAGGCGTACCTCTTGCCCATGCCACGATGAATTTCGTGAGCCTCGTTCTGACTACGTCAGACAGGTGGCATTAGCCACAACAACAAAAGAATTACTAAATCACGAAATTGCTTAAATCGGTGTCCGACTGTATACATATATTTGTAAACGCGTACATATATGAGGACTTATATGTAATAAGACAGCGATTGTGTGTGAACAGACTGTACGTATATAAAGGGTGTTTTTTTAGAGGTATAGAAATTTAAATTGCAATAAAACAACGATGTATTATTTGATTGACATGAATTTTTTTTATTCGAAAGATAATCTTGTGGCATTACATTTTAAATATGATTTCTGGCATAGGACTGCCACGGCTGGCTCGGATGTAGTCCAATCTGGTCGACCAATTTCCGATGACTTTTTCCAACATTTGTGGCCGTATATCGGCAATAAGACGGCGAATATTGTCTTCCAAATGGTCAAGCATTTGTGGCTTATCCGCATAGACCAATGACTTTACATAGCCCCACAGAAAATAGTCTAGCGGTGTTAAATCTCAAGATCTTGGAGGCCAATTCACAGGTCCAAAACGTGAAATTAGTCGGCCACCAAACGTGTCTTTCAATAAATCGATTGTGGCACGAGCTGTGTGACATGTTGCGCCGTCTTGTTGGAACCACAGCTCCTGGACATCATTATTGTTCAATTCAGGAATGAAAAAGTTAGTAATCATGGCTCTATACCGATCACCATTGACTGTAAAGTTGTGGCCTTCATCGTTTTTGAAGAAGTACGGACCAATGATTCCACCAGCCCATAAAGCACACCAAACACAGTCAGTTTTTCTGGATGTAACGGTGTTTCGACATACACTTGTGGATTAGCTTCACTCCAAATGCGGCAGTTTTGTTTGTTGACGTAGCCATTCAAGCAGAAGTGCGCTTCATCGCTAAACAAAATTCGCTTATGAAAATCGGGAACAACGGCAATCTCGTTTTGGGCCCATTCGACGAATCTGCTCCTTGCTTGATGATCGTTTTGATGAATTGCCAAACCAAACTGAGAATAAATCACATGACATCGGTTAAATTGGTCGCCATCTTGGAAAGTACTGCAAACTTAAACTTCTATACCTGGAAAAAAACACTCTTCATTTAATATTTTTTACTTGATACACATCCACGGGATTTCTTTGAATTCTTCTAGTGAAAAAAAAAAAGAAAAACTAAATAAAAGTGAGAAAATGCCAAAATATATGAAGTAACCTCAAAATTAAAAATAAAATTTATTGATATTTTATGATTTCTACTAATTTAGCAGCACATCTCCATGCGTTGTTTCTAAAACTACTATCACATAAACAAAATTACTGGTGCATGATTCGGGATAAAACCATTCTTAAGTATTTGCATCAATAATTCGAAAATGTCTGTTTTTTCGACGTATTGTTTTAAATTATGTGGGCTTGAGTAAAAGAACTCTCGTAGAATATTCATTTATTCAGAGTCTTTATGCAACGCTACGATTTTCTGACAGATAATGAATGGTAATAAAAAAATAAAATGTTTCTCTTGTAGACGATCCCATACTTTATTGACGGCATCCAGAAAAAATCTTTGGTTTGACCAAAGGAGGTAAATGCCTAAAACTAACAAAGAAAAACGTTTTAGAAGATCTTCCCGATGATCAGGACTCATCCTGAAAACACAGAAGTGGTTATTGCGCATCCTATCTGAGTTTTCAAATGTGTTATCTAACACAGATTGACGTTCTTCCTCTGTTAGATCATCCAAAAGGTGACTCTGTAAAGATGCGTAATTCCAATTATAATATTGATAGCACCAACGCCTTGCTTCATAGATACGTCTTTCTTTGTAGTCTTGAACCCATTGTACAACATTTTTTTCATACAAGTATAAGTTTTCATTTGCTTTTGAAAACTTGTTTAGAATTTGCAGCCTCGCAGATTCCTGTAAATTTTTAAAAAAAGCAGGGACATCCCAATTTAACCAATACTGACAAGCTAACACGAAAAGCGTTTGCCCATCCAACCCTTCTGAATGAATTAATAAATCGGCATTTTTTAATCGATCCACCGTCCCATCTACATAAAAAAAACCTTTAAAGAATCTTTTTGTTTCTTAGTCAAAATTCCATTGTGATCGTCCATCCAGTTTAAAAGTTCTGATTTGATAGTTTTTATCGAAACAATAATATCCTCTTGCAAGTTGAATAAAATACACAAAGTTGATATTCTTTCCTTTAGGACTTCATTCCCTATTTCGTATTTGAAAAAAAATTATTATTTGTCTGGTATCTAAATCATTCCTAAATTGAGCTGATAATTTCACTAGAACAATTTCTTTAAGTGTCAACATTATCCTACACTGCTGGCCACCGTAAATGCAACACCAAGAAAGACAAGAGATAGCCCTACAAAATTTATTTTGTAGATAACATGTTGATCAAGTTTCAAATGATTAAATTTATAGACTAATGGGAAGTGTGGTTCCTGCCAGAATCAGTAGCCAGAATAGCCGCCATTGTTGGATATCACCGCTGCCACACGCCTCTTCATTGATTCAAACAGATTTTAGATGTGTTCTTGGGGAACAGCAGACCAAGCAGCTTCCACACGTTGCCAAAGTTGATCTGGTGTGGCAGATGGGGATGTAATCTGGGTCAATCGTTGAGCCACGATGAACCACATGCTTTCTATAGGTGAAAGATCCGGAGAGTGAGCCGGCTAGGGAAGCAATTCAATCGGGTGACTGACGAAGAACCTTTGGACAATGCGTGCAACGTGTGGTCGCGCATTATCCTGTTGAAAAATGGCTTTGGCCAAGCCCTGAACATAAGGAAGGACAACTGGCTCCAACACCTCGGAGATGTAGAGCTGGTTGTTTTAAGTACCGGAAATGCATACTAGAGGAGTGCAAGAGTGATATCCAATGCCACCCCATACCATAATACGTGGTTCAGGACCAGTGAGGTGGTGCATAACGCAGCTTTTCAGCATCCTCTCTTCAAGGTGTCTCCAGACTCGAATACGACCATCGTGGTGTTGCAGACAAATGCGTGACTCGTCAGTTAAGACAACTTCATTCCATTCTGACGCCCATATCCTTCTTTCATCCCACCATTGGCGGCGGAGACGTCTGTGGTTCTGCGTCAAGAGTAGACCGCGCAATGGACGTCTTGCGGACAGATCACTGTGTTGTAAACGGCGTCGAATGGTACACGCAGACACTGAATGATGCGTTACAGACTCAATGTGCTGTGCTATGGTTCGTGATGTGACTGAGTGATCCTTCACAGCCTTGCACACAATTTGTCTGTCCTTACGTGAAGTGGTGCACTCAGGTGGATTCGATCAACCACGTTGGTCCGTCGTACCCTCCTGCATCCAACGGTCATATATCTGCATGACAGTTATTTGGTTTCGTCCAACACGACTACCGATTTACCTGGAAGATAATCCACAATCTCGGTAGGCCACTGTCCTTACTCTGTTAAACTAGGATAATTGATCAAAAGCTTATTGCTGTTTTCTACGAGACATAATTGACCGTTTTTAGAATAAACCACAAGAAAAACACAAGTGGCGAACTTGAAATCGTCCAAATCTCCAGGCCCTTAATAGCGCTGTTCGTGAGTGTCACGAGTTTTAATAATATGACGGACCAAGTCTTTTCGACTAAAATTTTAATAAAACCAAAAAGGTAACAGAAGTTATTGTGGGTTTCGATGTAAACAAGTTATTACCCACGTCAGCAATACTCCAATCTTTCAGCTTCTCCGACCATATATAGTCCGGTTGGCAGGTGCGCACGCAGGCATCTTCACGCATACGTCATACTCGCAGTCATCATTACGCAGGCGTCAACATCCCGCCCGGCCTTGCTATGTCCACATGCAAGAACTTAACAATTTGTATCTTAACAAAAAATACGCAATTTTAAACATGAATTAATACTAATAAATATTAAGTGAATATCAAATTTCAGCAGAGAGAATTAGCTTAAGTTCTCAAATAATAAAATACATAATAATACATAGTAAATAATTTGATACACGAGAATACCAAAAATTCTAACAATAAATTCCAAGTTAATAATATCATAAATAACCATACACATTTAATTTTCAATAGGCAGTATGCTCAACCTATTGATAGACCTTTTATAAATACCTTTACCAGTTTTAATATCTACAACTCTAACTTTCTTATCTTTCCCCATGTATATTTTAACAACACGTCCCAATAACCATTTACAAGGAGGAAGATTTTCTTCTCTTATTAAAACCATATCTCCCAATTTGAGATTTTCTTTATTAACAATCCATTTCTTTCGTTGTTGCAGACTATTTAAATATGAAAGGCTCCACCTTTTCCAGATCGTTTGAACTGATTTAGTTATTCTCTGCCAAACATTTAAACGATTTGATTCGCATTGCAACAGAGACGGTTCCACTATAGCTGTGATCGGTCTCCCGATTAAAAAGTGAGCTGGGGTTAAAACCTCCAAATCATCTACGTCAGATGAAAGTGGCGTAAGAGGTCGAGAGTTCAAAATTGCTTCAATTTGCGTTATTAAAGTCAATAATTCTTCATAACTAAATTTTGAGTTTCCTGCAACGCGTTTAAAATGATATTTTAAAGATTTTATATTAGCCTCCCATAGACCTCCCCAGTTTGGGCTTCTAGGGGAATAAATGACCATTCAATGCCTTCTTCTGCGAAAAACGCAAATAAAGACTCTTCTCTATCTCTTACTAACTTAGACAAAGCTTTTATTTCTCGATTAGCGCCTATCATGTTAGTACCATTATCCGAAAATATTTTATGACACTTACCCCTTCTTGAAATAAATCTTTTCAATGCAGCAATTAAAGCTTGCGAAGTTAAGTCGCTGATTATCTCTAAGTGAATGGCCTTTGTTACAAGGCAAATAAATATACAAACATAAACTTTAATTTCAGGACCTTTCCTCTGATATTTATTTTTGATAAAGAAGGGTCCACACAAATCAATTCAGTTGAATTAAAGACCTTATCGGGAGTTATTCTTTCTTTTGGCAAATCGCCCATTTTTTGAGAACAAATTTTAGGATTGAATTTAAAGAAAATTACACAGTTATGCACAACTTTCTGCAAATATTTCGCCCGTGAATTGGCCAATATTTAAGTCTAACCTGATAAAGTAAATGTTGGGGCCCAAGATGAAAATATTTCTCATGGTAGTATTTAACAATAATTATAGTTAGTTTACTTTTCGCAGGAAGCAATATAGGATGTTTACTCGAATAAGGAAGTCGAGAGTGTGTTTCAGTCTTCCACCTACTCGAATGATTCCCTTATCATCTAAAAATGGGGATAAATTTAAAATCTTACTTTTATTACAAATGTCATCACCATTTTGCATAACTCTAATTTCCTTATAGAATGAGCTAAGCTGTACTTGTTTCATTAAATAAATTTCTGCTTCTTTCATCTCATCTGAAGTAAGAGGTCCCGTTTTCTTGTTAGTTGGATTTCTAATGTTAAATAGAAACCTGTAAAGAAAACTTAACACTCGAATGATAGTTAGAAACTTATTACTACGAGAAAGTAAATGATCAAAAAATGTTTGATTAAAGTTTAAAGTCAATACAGTATGTTCTTTAGAGTCCTTTGATTTTAGTTCAGGCAAATAATCTACTTCATTCAGTTCCGGGCACTCAGAGACAGTTTTGGGGAGTTCGTCAGTTCTTAGGAAGGCTGGACCAGTCCACCATTTGTTGTTGGAAATAAGTGTATCAACACTAAGTCCCCTAGACAAGAAATCTGAGGGATTGTCTTGTCCTGAGCAATGAAACCAAGAATCAGGATCAGTTAGCTCGGAGATCTCCTGCACTCTGTTAGCCACGAATTGTTTCCATCTTTTAGAAGAGTCTTTAATCCAGAATAGGACTATTTTGGAGTCTGTCCAGTGGAACACTTTGCACTCCTTTTTTCTTGCGGACGATTTCTTGAACCCTTGAACTCAATCGAGCTGCTACTAAAGCTCCCAGGAGCTCAAGTCGAGGCAAAGTAACTGCTTTCAGGGGGTGCCACCCTCGTTTTGAAGTGATGAGATTTACGAGCACTTCATTTTGTTTTCTTACTTTCACGTAAGCTGCTGCACCATAAGCGAGTTTAGAGGCATCGCAGAATATGTGAATTTCAATGAGGTCACTTACCTCATCATTCGTTGAATCAAGAACTAACCTTGGAATTCTAAGATTATCTAATAGGGGCAGTTCTTTACACCAAATTAACCACTTTTCCTTTAACTTTGGGGTAAAATTTCATCCCAAGTTATTTTTTTATCCAAAGTTCTTGTATGAGACATTTTATTCTTATAGTAAAGGGTGAGAGCAATCCCAGGGGATCAAATATCTTCCCTATTGTTTGTAACATAAATCTTTTAGTATTTTCGTTTATCGAAACGAATTCCAGCAAACCTTTAGTATCCAACGTCAGACAGTCATCTAGAGTTTGCCAAGCCATGCCTAACACTTTTGTTTTGTTTGTTCCTAACCTGATGGATGCATCCATAGGATGTGTGTCGAAACCTTCAGCCGCCCACTGAGCCATTAAAACGGTATCATTGCTGATCCATTTTCGCATCTCCATCCCTGCTTCTTTCATAATATTCTTAGCGTGGCGAGACATGAAAAGAGCTTCCTCTCGAGTATCCTGTCCCGTAATCCAATCATCCACATACATGAAAGAATCTAAATGTTGTACAGTTATGGGATGAATTTCGTTATATTTCTCAATGTGATATTTGATTGTTGCTGCTAGTAGAAATGGACTAGAATTAACTCCAAATATCACCCTGTTAAATCTATAAACTTGCAAAGTGAGCTTTTCCCCAATACGTGGATTACTATCTGTCCATAAAAACCGTACAAAATCTTTATGTTTATCCGCCAAGCAAATTTGAAGAAAAGCCTGACGAATATCCGATGATATTGCAACTCGATTTAGCCTGAAATTAATTAAAACATCTAAAAGATTAGGATTCAAATTAGGTCAGGCCACAAGCAATCGTTCAGTGATAGTTCGTTAGCTTGGTGTGAAGCTGCATCAAAAACAATACGAGTAGAAGTAGTAACACGACCCTCCTTTTTTATCGCTTGGTGTGGTAAGTAATACATTGGTTTGTGTACATTAATTTCAGTATCATTGACCTTTTCTATGATTCCTTGATTCAAATAATCTTGAATCGTTTCTTTGTATTGAGTGTAAAGGGTTTTATCTCTTCGTAACCTTCCCCATAAACTCTGGAAACGTTGCTTTGCCACAGAAATGTTATTCGACAATTCGTTGCAATGTTTACGAAAAGGTAATTCAACCACATACCGATTATTATTATATTGTACAGTTTCCTTAAAAATATTCATAGCTTGGTCATCTTTCCGATAGCAAGGGTCATCTTTTATGCCAAGGGATTCGAGCTCAAAAAACAGCTTTAATGTATCATCAACCGAATCATTATCTTTAAGAAAGTAACATGAGAAGTTATTAGTATTGGTTCCCTGGAGTCGTCCTCCAGCAATCCATCAAATTCAGTTTCCCTAAACAACAATTCTTTATTTACTTTATATACGTTATCTTTAATTATTCTAAAGAAAATATCCGCATTCAGTAAAGCGTGAATTTCCTTAGCTTCGTAAAAATAGGGATCTGATAATTCTAAAAATTCAGGAATTTTTATTTCCGAAACATCTAACGTAACACTTGGTGTCAACCCGGTAATTTTTCAGTCACAAAAAATTCTACGTTTTCTCTAAAAGTACCACTTTTATTAGAAATTAAAGTATTAGAGTTTTTCCTTTAAGTTTTGTTTTAATGAATTGAGTCCTGAAACTGAGGAATTTATCTTTTCTATTGCAATACCAAGAAAATCACACATTTTTCTGGATATAATATTAATGTTAGACGCTGAGTCAAAAATGACGGGACATTTTAGTTCTCGGCCTTCATTATTTCGTAAGAAAACGCTACCAGTCGATATTAACACGTTCTTTCTATGTTGAGAAGCAGTGCTACTCAAAACTGTGTTCTGTGTGGAAGAATCCACCACATTCGATTCCCGGTCCTCCGGGTTAGTTAGTACTGGAAGTTCGGCAGAGGGAATAACCCATTTTTTCGGTCATCTATTGCCGCAGTACAGAGGGAGCGAGAATGTTTTTTGCCACATGGGCACACATACGTCGAAGTACATTGCATCCTTTTGTGGTTTTTTTCGCAAACACAGTTCACATAACTTATGCAGACGGACTAAATCTAATCGTTTTTCGGGGTTCAATTCTAGAAACCTTTTGCATCGAAATATCGGATGTAAAAGTTTTATCCTTACAAACTATGCAACTCTTGTTTTCAACAGATCGATTCATTAAAAGGTTGGTTTTTGTCTTAAAGGATAAGTTAGATTTTCTTAATATCGTTTTTGTTTCGACAATACAATTTTTATCTACGGATAAAAGAATGGTTTCGCGTTGTTCTAAAAATGCAATAAATTCATCAAATGTGGGAACATCTTTTGCTTTTAAACTCAGTTCGAAATTTTTTCGTGATTCATTATCAATTTCTTTAGCATAATATTTAATAAAAATACATTAAATAAATTATTTTGCTCATAGTTTAGTAATTTTAGAGCCCGTAAGTTTTTTTAATGCAATCAATCATTTCACGAATTTCTTTCGGATTCTCACGTTCTATCTTCTTAAAATTTAATATTTGTTGCACATGAATATCGACAATCAATCTTTTGTTATCATATCAGGATTCGAGTGCTTCATGCAATGAAGAAAATGTATCGAAAGTGGAGGCAAATTCTTTAACTTCATTTGATAGACAGGAATTCAAATAATACAATTTCTGTGACTGAGTCAGTTGTTCGTTAGTTGTAATTAAATCGTCAAATTGGGATTTAAAGTTACTAAATTGTTCATATTTTCCCGAAAAGGTGGGAAGTATTATAGGTGGAATTTTTGTTTGAGCAAAAGTTCCATTTTCGTATTTTTTTTTTCAACTGCAGTCACAGACAATGATACATTAATTGAGTTAATCAATTTTTAACTCTTACCTCCAAATCGTCCAGACGTGTTTCACATTTGTATAAATCATCTTCGAATTCCGCTTCTTCTGTTGGTTTGCGGTTTCTAATCCAAAAGTAGCTCCTTCAATTCTTCAATTTTCCTCTGGAGTTGGTCAATTTTCTTGAGTTTGACCTCCAGCTCGGTGATGTCAACATGTTCGGACACGTTGTCCATGAAGGTTGCAATTCTAGTAATACTTCCTTTTAAGGAAGTTTTAGCTTTGTTTAATTTTAAAATATCCATCGCGCTTTAGTTCGTGACTCACGGGCCGACAGGACCAAAAAATGTTCGTGAGTGTCACGAGTTTTAATAATATGACGGACCAAGTCTTTCCGACTAAAATTTTAATAAAACCAAAAAGGTAACAGAAGTTATTGTGGGTTTCGATGTAAACAAGTTATTACCCACGTCAGCAATACTCCAATCTTTCAGCTTCTCCGACCATATATAGTCCGGTTGGCAGGTGCGCACGCAGGCATCTTCACGCATACGTCATACTCGCAGTCATCATTACGCAGGCGTCAACAAGCGCTTTGAGGTGGCGCCACAGGCACGCGTGATGGGTGTCTGCGCTGAATTTCTAATCATTTGCATATCTCACCTCCGTTAATGCATGTTGTAAATTTAAGATTATTTGCCTGCTTCCTTCATGGTGTTGCATTTACGGTGGCCAGCAGTGTATTTCAACGTATGATAATCTCAGAAAATATTAAATACCGAAGAACAATTTTCTTCCTAAAAATAATCGAACGGCAACCTTAAAATTACATTAAAAACGCGTTTACTTTGAAATTTCCTTGCACTGGAAAGAATGGTGATCTATCTGAAGAAATTGTTCGTTAGAGAAAATTGAATTGAAAAATCTCAAAACTTTTGCCTCTTCCTTCGAGTGTGCATAAATATTGAATTTGAAAATAGAACTACAAATGAAGAAAAGAGAAGAAGAATTAGTATATGGTATAAATATGTACAATTTGTGACTCAAAATCACATGCATAATTGTTTTAAAATGATTTTTCGACTTAAATTTTTACCCCCTCGACTAATATAATTTCTGTTGCTGCTGATGTTGCTCCGGCAATGGTATTAAGATACGATATTTTTTGCATTATTCATCACTATTATTTAGTCGAAAAAATCTTATTGAACGTTTGCATGGATAACTAGATTAGGACATAGAGCTGTTAATAAAATCAAAAACAAATGCCTTCTATAAGAGATTATTTGCTTAATTTGTTTCAAAAATTAAGTATAATTAAGTATATTCAAAACTATAGTCACTTACTACTTTACACAGAAATAGGTAAGTTATATAAAAGAGTTATATTTATTTTCTTAGAACATTTATAAATCTCCATGCACCCCAAAGTATCACACAAGGGCTTACCGAAGTAAGCCTGAATAATACATTACAAAGGAAAGAAGGAATTTCAACACGAAGGATTACAACACAAACATCCATGTCTCCTCCGGGATTGGAAACAAGGCCCTATGGTACAACAGTCAGCGTCACTAACTACTGTACTGGATAGGCAGATGAAAAGTACATGGTTAAATCGATTTTATGCGCTCTTTGATGCAGTGTTGGGTTTCCTGGAAGAAATATACACTGATTTGAGACAGAATTTAACTAACTGAACAAGGGGCATATTGTAACGTCGTGAGTAGCTAACCAACAATAAAATGTCTCAGCCTAATTTGGAATTAAAAGGTTGGTTTATTTGCTCAACAAATTCTTATTGAAGCAGTAAATTACACTTTATACGCCAAGCCGGTGCAGTCAGTCTGTGTCACTCTAATTCTCCAACGCCACCGGGGGATTCATCGTCTTTCCTTCCTAACCACTCCAATATCGGTCCTCCTTCCTTTAGGGCTCTCCTCCAGTTATCTCCATCCAGGGCTCTTCCTCTCTTCCTGGAAAAAAACCTCTTTTTTAAACACCAGGGTCGGATCCACAGTCGCCAATACGCCCCTCGTCCCATCTTATTGGCTGGCCACAAAAGCCTCTCTCAGCCTT
This sequence comes from Trichonephila clavipes, assembly GCA_019973935.1. Classification (NCBI taxonomy): domain Eukaryota; kingdom Metazoa; phylum Arthropoda; class Arachnida; order Araneae; family Nephilidae; genus Trichonephila; species Trichonephila clavipes. The sequence continues at coordinate 50,531 of BMAU01001163.1, forward strand.
CCTAGTCTTATTCGTGCGTAACACACAAACACACTCTAGGGCCGGCTGAACAAAGAGCGCCATAATTCTTGTCCTTCACACCACCTGTGTTCTATTATCCCAATCTCTCAACACCGGCCGTGACGAAAGGATTCTTTTTATACAGGCTTCGCCTATTGTCAATGGACGCCGGTTCTCTGTTCACCATTATGACGGCCAGTCTAAGTGTCGGCACTTTCCTGAGTTCACTTTTCCTCCCTTAAATTTTTAGTACTTTTTCTCTCAAAAGTAGTTAAATATGTTTTAAAACTATATTGGTATCAAATTAATAAACAAAAGTTTGCTGTCTGTATAACAGCATGAAAAATTACCATAAATTAAGTTGACAAAAATATTTTTTATTAAATCCATACATATATGATTACAGATACATACATGAAATTAAATATGTACACAGAAACAGATTACACAGTTTATTTTGCTATTTGTCAGTTACTTTTCATTGCTTAAAATGTTTCTATATTTTCCCTTTAACAATAGTTATTCAATTATGCATTGTTAAAAATGTAGATTAAATGTTTTAAAACTATTGGTATTATGCACAGTATATAATAAGCAAAAATTCTTCACTCTCTTCAATAACAGCATTAAAAATTACCAAAAAATAAAAAGTTCCCATAAATAACAATATAACAGGTTATAGTAAAATAAGTTAAAAATATATATTTTAGAAAAATTGTACATATATTAAAGCATAGATATATACCTAAAATAAATGTATATATAGAGAAAATATAACACACCCATATATAAAAATGTAATTCATTTAGCTAATAAAGTAGGTATTTTTTTTTCAAAGCAAAAAAAAAAAAAAAAAAAAAAAAAGAAAAGAAACAAATTTAAAAACAGTAGCTTTATTGGTATCAAATACAATCACATCATTAAGAATTATTAAATAAATTTCAAATATTTTTTTAGACAAAAATCTATACTATATAATTATAGATATATACAGGAAAAATAAACACATACATAAAAATAGATTATACAATTTATTCAACTGTTGTCGCAGTTACTTTTCTTTAAATCTTTGGTACTTTTTCTTCCAAAAGCAGTTATACATTTTTGCAAATGTGAATTAAATATGTTATTAAACTTATAATTGGTACCATGCATAAATTCATTTGAATTTATCAAGCTAATCGATATTTCTGAGACAATTTGACGTTGATTATTTTTTTTAAGGAACATATTTTCATAATCATTAGAAAGAAGTTTCTGAACCATTCTATAATTGTAGAGCACTGCTGTAACAACATCTGGAGAAGGGCACGATAAATTTCCTCTGTCTAAGTTACGTATTAAATCATAGTTAAATTTAGTTCAAAGATTTGTAAGAACAAGTGATTTGGAACAAAAGTCGCATTTTAATTTTTAAGTGCTGCTCTAGCACAAACACCAGCTAACTATGTTAAAACAGGTAGATACGGCTGAGCATCATGAAAATATTTTTCAGATAGTGTAATATTAAAATTATGCAATACTGATGACTAAAGGACTTTCTTCACACGAATCTTCCAAATGAATGTCTTTTAAGTTCAGCTGGCCATATGTGTATGAAACCAAAGTTAGAGGTAAAAAATTTTGCATTCTTAGTTTAGCTTCTACTTCATAAAGCTGTCGAATTGATATTAAATATTGAGAACCTGAAAGTGTTCTATATTTCCCAAAACGACTTTCTAACGCATCTGTTTGAATTTTTCTGGGAAGAAAATACTGAAATTTTAATTCGTTAATGCAATATTTTGACATTTCAAGTATAGCGTATGTGGTATGAATAAAAGCAAGATGTGTTTCTTTAGTAATGGTGCCAGTAGTACAATTTTTTTCCCTTCCACGAGTCTAACAATGACAAAATTTTATGCAGAATTCACATGTTTGGTTGTCTGGAGATAAAGTAATCGGTTGCTGATAAGGATCAAACAAACGTTGTCCCTTTAAAGGTGTTTTTTAACATTAACTATTTTCCACCATGTACAAATTAAAGAAATAAAAATTGATGTTGTTTCATAACTAATTAGTTTATGTTGCTCTCCTAATAGTTGAAGCCCCTGAATAACAAAATTATTAAATATCTTAGCACAAGTTTCATTTGTTTTTCAAGATTTGTAGGACATAAAGCCTTCTAAGTTAAACCATAAGCAAACTTAGAAAAATTTGCTTCTAATAATGTAAACTTATTATGATCTTCAAAATCTGAAAAATAAAAACATTAACCTGCATTTTTTTGATTAATCCAATTGTTACGAATGCATTTAAAAATGTGCACTAAATCAATAACAACAAATAAAGGATTGGAAGAATCCGAAGGATGTGGATATACAATACTCAATTTGGGAGGAACAGAAAAGTTTGACATTGCTGTTCGATTTATAGAATTATTGTCAGAAACTACACCTATAACTTTGAATCATATATCATCAAGTTCTACGATAATTTTTTTAACAACAGCAAACAATTTTTCTCCATCGATTTTTTTCCCTGGCCTGAAGTAGCAGCTTGTTTACTGTTATATGCCATCCCTAGAATATAACCCCCTCGGTGTATCTTCGTATTGCATCATCTGAAAAGTGTAATCCACAAACCTATAAAATTAAATATATATACATATTGTTTTGCATCAACAAAAAATATTTGTTAGAATTAACAAAAATTTCTCTGATAACTTGATTTTTTTAAAATGAAGTTAACGAATTGTGTGTGAGTCATGTTTATCTGTTTTCAGCTTACTTTTACAGTCATCCTAATAGTTCAAAAATCAGCTAGTTTTGTTGTTGTTGTGAATACGTTTTGTATCTCACATCATATTAATATACAAAATATACAATAAATGTTTGCTTATGTCCATATTTACATTGACTACGAGCTGTATATCATAATCGGCTTTCTTTGCTAACAAACTATTAATACTTAAGATACTTTCGTTGATTCTACGAAAAGGTATTTGGTAAATGACACAAAAATAAAGCAGCAATAGCAAAAACACTAGACAGTTTTTGTCTCATTAACAATGCTTGTTTGGGCTCATTTTTAAAAACATAAATTTTATTAGGGCTACAAAATATTTATTTCATGAACAAATCAAGTAATACCTTTATCATTATAGAAAAATAAAAATGAATTGCCAATGCTTAAGAAACTCGCTTAGAGAAGAACCGAACTTATCGAACAACCTATTAAAGTTATTTGTAGACTTTTAAAATAAAGATATTATTACAATTTCCATAAATAGAATAAAATTAAAAAACTTACCTTCGAATACTTTGATGGAACAAAATCTTTTCTTGAAATAGCTTGTATCCATTTTTTTCGAAAAAAGTCCTCTTTTGGGAATCCAAACGTTTTTACTGTCCGTCCCAGTATCTTTATAATTGCTATTGCAATTCTGTACAACTAAGTGTAGACCATTTTTTTATGGTTTTATACCAAAAGTAGTCACAAATAAATTGAAAATCTGCAATAAAAATGTAGAAAGCTACGAACTGTACAAGAGCAACAATCAAAATGGCGTAGGCGAGTAAAGTGAACTTCAAATCAGGCGGGATTTCTATACCTACTATATGTGACGTCACAAGCCTCTCTCATTTCAGTAGCCAGGCCTTGTATCTAAGAGGTGTTGACACAGCCCACGCAGGGTTTTGTATTTCACCTTTACAAGTCAATTGTGTTCTTTAGAAGTGATTTGTTAAGCCTTTCACAGCCTGAAACACGTGTTTTTGTTTATTCCTAGTGAAAGATAAGCTGTAAATAGTTTTGAATATATTGGAAATTGAAATCCTATTATTTTTTGTAAGAGAGTGCTGTTTCTTAATGTTTTTGCGAATATTAAAAACGTAGTCACAAAATTTGATGATTTACGCATTTAGGTATTATTTGATAATGCTGTTACCATTTATCTGGGTGCTATAAATTGCGACTGTTCTTTTGTAGAGATGTAATTTCATAAGTCACATTTTGCACAGCATTTCAAGTATATTAATTTACTGGAAAATTTATATATTACTTAATTTCCTAGCCTTCTTTTTTCCCTCATTGAAAATATTGAGGAATTTAATTTTAAGCGATTATACCATTGCATAGATGTTTTTTTAATTTGTTAGATTTGTATTTTGTACAGCATACAACCAATCTCTAACAGTTTATGCATTACAATCACTGTACTTGGACAATGTATCTGATTTTCCCGTGACTCGTCTTCGCATTGGCCATACTCGCTTAACACACAGGCATTTGTTGTTTGGAGAACGCGCTCCTGAATGTCCTTCATGCAATGTCTCTTACACTGTTCATCACATTTTAATCGATTGTCCCGTTTTTAATACTTATCGCATCACCTTTTTCCATAAATCTGTTTTAACCTTACCTGACTTGGTGGGGGTATCTCCCACCAAAATCTATTTGCTTTTATAAAGAACATTGGATTTTTATATTTAATTTGACTTTTTAAAATGTTTTAACTTTACCTTTATTTTTTTATATGTGTGCATGCAGGCATGCACATATATCAAATTTCCTTTTTATGTAATTGTATTTTTCATATGTATTTTTACATGGTTTTACTCTTTTAACAAATGTTTGGCGCAGTATAGCCAGGTTTGGCTCTTGCGCCATAAAATCCAACACTCACTCACTGATTTTCCCGTACTGAGTAGAATTTTTACATTATTATCAATCACCGAGAGAAATATTCTTTTTTTCTTCTTTCTTTGTTAAAACATTGTGATTAAAAACTACTTTAAAGAGAAATTTACCGAATGAAACTTGAACCGTAATATTATTAAAAATATAGCTAAAATTTTTTCAAACATATACGCAAATAATGATTTAATTGCATTACTTCTAATTATGAATAACAGTATCTATAGTATCCTGTGTATTTCAAGAATATTCAGACAGTTTTTGAATGAAAGTAAACAAAAGTATAAATATTAATTCTTTTCCCCATCCTTTTTCAGTACAAATTCTGAAATATATCAACGTTGATAAAAGCGTTGTGTAGAAATAGACATGATATATTTTGTGCTGCATTTATAGAGATTAAAATACAAGTTTTAAATCACATATAATTATTGATTTTAGTATAACATTAATAAAATTTTATATTTCTATGTTTCGATAACACTAATTTTATTTAATTTATACGCATGTTTGGTAATAATAATAATAGTTTCATTTTATGCAAGAATCCAGAAAATACACTACGTGATATATTCACATATCATGCTCAATTCTTGTTTAAAATTATCAAAGTATCCATGAGGTTCATGGTCAGGAACCCATGGTCGGCGTGCCCATGTTTAAACCATGGGTTCAAGTACTGGTGCAAATGAAGACCCTTCAAGAAGAGGGCCGAAACTCAAAATTCTCATGTTGGGGACGAGGAAGTGTGAAAAGTGAGATGCCAAAACAGTTATTGCCCTCGTCCCTTGACTGAATATTCAAAATTACGAGGTTGGCTGCAGTCTTAGTGTAGTTTCAAAGTTTGAAGTAAATCAAACAATCATTCTATATCATATAGGTTTTAGTTTTAATCCTAAATCAATCACTTTTATAGTTTTTTGCTTTTAATAGATTATACTACTTCAAGTGGCTCTCTTACACATATCTCGTGGTGCACTTCCATCAATAATTTCTGCGAGAACACATTCGAAATAAAATTTTTCTAGTTTTGGAAAAGGTCATTTCTAAAACTGTTGGTTTGCCTTTATGCGCAAAGTTAATGTATCATTTTTACACCATAAATAAAAGTCACACCAATTTCATTGGGTAATCAGTAACTGACATGTATGTGTTATATTAAAATCCATGATTTAAAGGAAAATACATTTCCCCTTCATTTGAAAATTTAAATCTGGACTTAAAAAAAAAGGATCTTGTAGATTTGGTTCAAATGTCGCAGTATATGAAGATTTAACCCACCGTATACGACGAGCTATATTCAACTTACTTCACTTTGTGCAGAATGGTTGTCCTATGCAATTCCTATAGTTGAAAACTTCTCAAACTTCACCAAGGACTAAGACTTCTGTTCACATGCATTCTTTACTGTTTCTTCCTTTCTATTGTTTATTAACTAGCAATAAAAGTGCCCTATTTCACCCCCTGTATTTTTCCCTGCTTCATCGATGATTTTAGAATAACACGTGTTTTCTGGTGCTCATTGGTGGAGTAAAATGCCCTGGGATATTCACATCATAAAGTGACGAAACAAGCCTATCAATTAGAACGAAACTCTGCGAAAGCATATTAACAGCCGAAATTATTCGGCTTTCAGGACGCTAAATCTGTGATTCTCAAACTTTCAGTCTTTGTTACCCAATTTTCGATTATAATTTTCCTCGCTTCCCCCTTCATACAATAATAATATACTATGAAGATAAATCTACAATGCGACTTCATTTATAAACCGTACAAATTATCAAGATGATTATTAAATTTTGCACGTAATTTTGTATGCGACAAGCCCATTAGGGCCGGCGCTAGGGGTGGGCAAGCCGGGCCCCTGCCCGGGGATGCAAACTTATGAGGAGGGAAATTGGCTTTAAAATTAACTAGTTTGTGAAGAAAATAAACCAAGATTCGTTTAAATCTCATGAAAAATTAATATGTTGAATTTTCATAATATATATATATATATATATATATATATTAATATTATAATTAAAATAAATTGACACACACATACTAAGTGCTGCAATACAATTTTTTACCATGTGTCTTAATTTGTCGAAATATGTATGAAAATGCGGGAGGGAGGGCTCGAAAATTCAGTCCTGACAAGCTTTCACACGTTTTTAACCGGGATTATAAAATGAAAAAAGGCAGTTCTATTGTTTTATTTATGAAATAATTAAATTGCAGATTGGTTGCTAGTAAAGTAGAGTGCGTTATAATACATTTACTATTTACTGGGTCTTTTTTAAACGAGTGTTAGTTATAAAAGTAAGGTGAGTAGAATAATTAAAAATATTCAGTTTTTCTCAAGAAATATTTAAATAGCTTCTACAGGATGTTTCTTTTTAAACGAGGCTTTTTCATGTATTTTAAATCAATTTCAAAAAAGGAGGAGATTCTTAATTCAATCAATTCTTGCTTTTTTTTTTTTTTTTTTGGTTTTATGTTTGTCATGCGATTACTTCGGCATATCTCAAACAATTTGAATGATTTTTTTTGTTTGATAGAGTATGTTACCGGATTGGTAACGTTGTTAAAAAGACGGTTTAAAATATCATCCGCTAGTTTTTGGGGTACATTTAGGGGTTGATAAAAAGTAAAAGTTTCCGAAAATAATTAAAATTAAATGCAAAATTAAAACTTTTAAAAAACTACCCCATTCGAGCACTCACGCGCCTTTGGAGTTAATATTAAAGGGTGGAAAAAAAATTTGAAGTTTTCCGATTAAATATATGTAGGATTTTCCCTTTGAAACATTTGTTAAAAAGTTGAGTCATATCCTTTTCAGAGGACCATAAATCTCAATTTTATTTATTACTGCATTCCGAAGCAGCGCCATCTAGTAAGCTTTCGTAGCTCCGGCTTGAATAATTTTTCGGCAGAGGCCAACTAACCACTGCTTGTTCAACTCGTCGCGTCTTCACCGCATTTCCGCGCCCAGCGCGGCACCACCAGTCCTAACATCCAAGAATGAGAAAGGTTTATTTCCCCGTCTTCTAAAGGTATTACTCAACTTTTAATTAACTTAATTCCTGCATGTCTTTCTCTTTGTAATTATCTTTTTTTGTAAATATTTCCCTTTAACTTTAAATAAATTCTCTTTTACTTAAATGAAGAATTTGTGTTTAAATGACTTACATTCAATTAATAATTCATCACTCACCCATAAATACTTACCCCTAGACAAACCACCTCGCCAATCTAAAATCCCGCCAGTAGATATAAAATGCCGGTTCTGGGACAAGTGGAGCGTGGAGCCTCCATAGACTTAACATGGGCGGGCCGGTTCTGGGACAAGTGGGCGTGGAGCGCGGCTGACGCCTGGGGGCAGAAGAGATAAGGAAAGGGGGTGACAATGGGGGTCTCCTTACCTGAAAAACCTTCTGCGCATGCGTTATGAAAATTTGAAATGTTGAGAATTCATTGAATAGACTGTTTATTTTTCAATTAATAATTTTTAAAAATAAAGTTTCAATAATATTTTCTATTTACTTTAGTGCAAACAATAATGACAAAAAATAAACATTTTTTATGAGAAGAT
>BMAU01001164.1:0-2500 GCA_019973935.1 Trichonephila clavipes
TCTTTACCATCGCGGCGGGGATTTGCGGTAACAAGCCTGTTAAAGGAGCAACGAGCGCTGACGAAGGCGAACGCATACTAAGGAAGGACTTGGCTGGTGTCTCCTCGCTGCGATGTTGTATTTGGTAACATCCGGTTGCGCGGCAAAAGGTCCGCCATGTTAGATTATATATGATGAAAGCGTAATAAAGGAATATTGTGAAGATGATGCCCTCCTCTTTTTACCAGCAGGCCTGGGGCCTGACAAGAGCCGGTAGAATGAATTAACGAACCGAAAAATATGCGAGGAAACCAAACGAATTAACTTCAACAATTTTTTTTCGAACGAACGACTGCATTGAAAACGATACTACCATGGAAGACGACTCTTTCCGGCAGGAGTCACCAGTCAACACATCCAAAGAGAATCAATCCTTCTTTTTCCTGAATTTGATCTTAATAAGTTTAGTAGTTTTCAAAGCTTTTTTAGCTGTTTTGATCAACAATGTTTGGAATATCAAAAGACGAACAATGGAAAAAAAGCAAAATTTGAGTGGATGATGATGAGGAATTCTTTTTCATCACCAGAGAAATTTACCCCTTTTCATCTCCTAACCAGATAAAACGTTGGGGGGCTTAAGAGAAAGTTTAAAGGTGAACAGAAAAAGACACGTCCTGTGACAAAAGTAGATAAGTTTATCGAAGAAATGAATAAACATTTTTCTGATTTAGAAGATACTGAACTTATCATTGATTAGTCTCTAAGTCAAGACTTGGAATCATCTAAATATTCCAAAATATGAAAGAAATAATTTTTGATGAGAAATGATGTATAATTCTTGCAGGTGTGTATCAATTTTTTTCCGATGTTTGAATTCTTATGCACATATATTTTTATAAATCTGTATATTTACAATTTTTTTTTGATATATTAAGTGATAATTAATGTTGTAGATATGTTTTGAATAACATTTGAAAACATAAGGTAGTTATAGAATATAACTTTCATTAAAATTTTTTATTTGATATTTGTCACATTTTTTTTTTATCTTTCAAATTGAAAAATATTTGATCAAAATAAATGATTTTTTTTTTTTATGTTATCTTAATTATAAAATGTTTTTGTTGTACACACACATTCATTTTTTTGTGTAGGTAGACATGCAATTTTGTAGATAGATGTAATATGTATGAATATTCGATAGTTTATATAAAAGGTAAATTAAATGTTGAAGCAGACATGTTGTCGAGGAACCCTGTATGCCATTATATATCACCCATTTGTCATTTTTTAAATACTGATGAAATTATTAAATACCAAAATTCAGAGAACATTAATGATCCAAAATATATAAAATTTAATGATGTATTAACAGTTAAGAAAAAGAATTTAATTAAAATTGTAGTACCGTTATCTTTGAGAGAAAAATTAATTACAACTGCACATGAACAATTTGGTCACCCAGGTGTAAAAAAGATGTTAAAATTAATTTCCCCAATTTACTACTGGAAAGACATTATATTAGACATTTCAAATTTTGTTAAATGTTGTGAAACATGTCAAATGAATAAAAAGTCTACACAAAAAAAGTATGGATTATTGCAAGAAGTTCCTGTAGCAGAAGAACCATTTGAAATGATTTCACTAGACACTGTAGGAGGATTTAATTATCATAATTCACAAAGAAATACCTGCATATTGTTCTGGATCATGCTACCAGATATGCTTGGACATTTCCATCCAAAAGTGTCACTTCTGAAACTTATACAAATTGCTTAAAACAAATTTTTTCAATTCAATGCCCAAAACAACTTTTAAGTGATAGAAATGCTGCATTCACTTCATCTAAATTTAAGAAATTCTTAAAACATCATAATATTAGACAATTACTAACTTCAGCAAATAGACCACAATGCAATGGAAAGAATGAAAGAGTTAATCAGACATTAGTAGCAAAATTAAGATGTAAAGTCAATTCAACTACAAAAACTCCTTGGACAAAATTATTAGAACAAGTTACATATGAATACAATAACTCGCCACATGATGTTACTGGCTTTCCACCTGCATATTTAATGTTTGGAACTTTGCCATATGATTCGCCATTACCTAATCAAGTAAAATTAAACTATCCACCTATACAACAAGCTAGACAAATTGCAGTAAACAGAACAATTAAGCATCATAAGATAAATAAACAAAGGTATGATAAACATTATGTTGATGCAAAATTTAAAGTTGGAGATTTAGTCTTATATCAAAATTTCTCATACCCTAATTCAAGTAAACTTCAATCTCCTTATAATGGTCCTTTTTAAAGTTGTCAGAAAAACTCTCAAATGTTACTTATGAAATAGATAAACCAAATCAATATACAGGAAAATTAACAGATATTGTTCATTCTACAAGATTAAAACCATTTCATTCAAAATCCAATTTCCAATTATGCTAAATTCTTATTTATATTTGTTATAGAGTTTGTTTTCTCAAACTTTGGGGGGAAGAAGAAGTGCATTGTAAT